>CALSCE010003134.1:7096687-7112295 GCA_943593645.1 Bovichtus variegatus
CACACACACACACACACACACACACACACACACACACACACACACACATACGGTGAGCCCAGGGACTTTGGAGGCAGATTGCTTTGCTGTCAGTGTCGGGGACTGTCAATAGCTCCAGCCAGCCATGGGCATCATCAGCCGGAGAGACCAGGACTCACTGGCTCCACTGAGCTCCACAGCAGAGGCAACCTGTCAGCGTGATGCTGAAGGCCTCAGGGTTAGGGAGTTAAGACTCTTTATGAAACATACTGTGAGAGCTTTGCTGATGGCCTCTGGACTGGTATGCAGAGAGGGTGAAGCCAGGAGTCATAAAGACAGGACATGGGTTGAGCAAGAGATGGCCACTAAACTGAATGCTACAGCTGAGACAGGCCAGGTGAATTGCAAGTTTAATGCAGAGGGTCGATGGGTTGACATACCATCATATGTATTTTTAGTTTGATCTCAAAATGACCTTCATAAAATTTTAATGTGGTACATTTGCTGATGATTCAACAAATATTTATACAGCAACTGAAGAGAGGATCCCACCAGGCAACTTAAAATCTTATTAACCGGTTAGGTTTATTGTTGGAATATAAAGCATTGAAGCACAAGAATTAACTAGAAATCTTCCGCTAGGTATTATAAGAACTGTGTAAATCACACTGCAGTTTCGCAATTAAGTATACATCTTAAAAAAAAATGTCTGGAAAGAAATCAATATGTTGCAATATCTAAAAAATAAAAGTAACCTTTTAATTAATTAAGCTGTTTCTAAAAAAATGCTGTTTTTAACTTCACCAGCTACATTTGTCAATAAATAGAGTAGCAGTTTTGGCTCAGTGGATGTAGCAACAGTTTTGATAGTTTCTGTTTTTGTCGTTACACATTTTTCTCCCATTGTTATACTCCACTCAGGACACTTGTTTTCTATGCTAAACAAAAGTCCACCAGGAGAATTACAATGATTGCTCATTTGCTGCAGAGCATGCATGTCAATCCCTGAATCAGGCTTAATTAGGTTATCATGAGATGAAATAGAAAAAAGAAAAGTTAAACTTGCTATATGTAGTTGTCTGCAAAGCAATAAGATAGTTTAGAGTACCATAGGCTCATCTGTTATCTTATTTGATATCTTAATGTGTTTGTCTGTGTGTGTTGGAGTGTGTGCATACTCTTGCTCAGTGGATGTGTGTGTCCATCCTCTCTCCATGAGAACCAGCCCTCTGGCCTTCCAGCTGAGTTCACAGATCCAAAGTCGAGTTAATCTGGTTTTACCTTTAGCCCCAAAAACAACACGGGAGTAATCCAGGAACAGCTGTAATCAACCATGAAACCACTGATGGCTGCATGCTAGCCGGGGTCAGGGAGCACAACAGGAAGAGACCTCAAGAGAACACTGGGACATTGAACTAATAGTCTAAAAATGATGTGGATATGGTGTGGATATATATGTTCTGTCATGTTGATACACAATACAAAACTATTTTACAGTTTGTGATTGGTTTGATTCGTCTTTTACTTGATTTTCAGGATCTCATTCTCTCTAAAACAATTTACTTTTCACAAACATAAATTTGCAAAATTGATAAGTAAATATATGATTTGATACTACTTGTAATGGATCATTTTAACTACAAATAGCCCTACTATTTTATTCTACTCTATTATATTCCCTACGGCGTCCTGTGTCATTTTGCAAATGACAAGTGTGCTAATGTTTTCTGCAACAGGTCAAGGAGTCTCTGTGGTTGATATTGTCTGTCTGAAGTGAAACAGTTTGGACTGCTGTCAGTGAATCTCTGTCTCATCACACTTAGAACAATTATATAAGGAGGCTCGGGACACTGAGAGACGGGAGAGAGGGAGAGAGGGAGAGAGGGAGAGAGGGGGGGGGGGGGGGGGGAGAGAGAGAGGGGGAGAGAGAGAGAGGTAGAGAGGCGAGAGAGAGAGAGAGAGGTATAGAGAGGAGAGAGAGGTATAGAGAGAGGCGAGAGAGGTATAGAGAGAGGTATAGAGAGAGGTATAGAGAGAGAGAGAGAGAGAGAGAGAGGTATAGATGAGAGAGAGGTATAGAGAGAAGAGAAAGAGAGAGAGGTATAGAGAGAGAGGTATAGAGAGAGAGAGAGAGAGAGAGAGGTATAGAGAGGAGAGAGAGAGAGGTATAGAGAGGAGAGAGAGAGAGAGAGAGAGAGAGAGAGAGAGAGAGAGAGAGAGAGAGAGAGAGAGAGAGTACAAACAGATGAATAAATGAGTTAAGTGGGGAGAAGGGAATTTGTGCTTTCATCCCCCCACGCCCCGTCACCCTCGTCCGTCCTGTTGGACAGTAGAGTGTATGCTATAAGTGCTCTCCCCCTTCTCCTTTTCGCTTCACTGCCCCTACGCTCATCTCCCAATAGAAATTGCTCCGTGGCATTAAATATGTAAAATTAGCATTTTAAGTAGAACACATTTCTGTGTCGCGCCCCGCTCTCCCCCTCCGCCTGCCGCCCAGCCTTGAGCGCATAAGCCGCACAAACTCATGCATGCATATGATATGCATTTGGTCATCTCCATGGTAACACCGGTGGGGGGAGGGGCTGGAAGATACAAGGATGAAAAGGTGTAGTCATTGAAAGTAGATCAGATTGTATTTATTTTTTATTTAGTGAGTTTATTCAGGGAGTAAGTCATACCAGCACTCTGTTAATGTGAAGAGCTGAGGACCAGTAAACACACATATACTATACACACACTCACACTCACACTCACACACACACTCACATGTACCTGGACTCAGGCTGTTCTTTATGTAAATGTTTTATCATTGTCTTGGTATGCAAAGTATTAAAAGATCCTAGGGAGGGAAATACCATAATTTCTCTTCATGGGATAACTCCTATTTTGAAAAGGGTTTATCCCAAGAAGTAATTTTGCTGCTCTTTTAACCACTTTTCTGCTTGTTTGTCTATTAAGACGCACATATTGTTGTGAGTGCAAGTAATACAAGGACACACACACACACACACACACACACAGAGAAAAATGATCCATTAACTTTTGCCCTCACAATTCTGAGTCAAAAGGGCTGTAAAGTGAAATGGCAAACAGCGTCTGTGGAGACAACCGGCCTTTGATACCCTGACACCCCAAGTCCACCTGTAATTCCACAACACCTAGTCCAACATGCACACACACAAGAACATTGACCTTCTTCCTCTTAGATGTGCATTTAATGCACATGGGTCACATCACACATTTATCTATTATGTCGAAAAGTAACATTTGTATGGTAAAAAAAACGTCCAAAATGACACCTTGAAAACTTATGCTTTGTCCAAACAAACAGTTTAAAACCCAAATAGATACATTTACAGTAATATAAAACTGATAAAAGCAACAAATATTCACATTTGAGAGGCTGAAACTAGAGAGTGTATGACACTTTTGCTTGATAAACAATTAATCAATTATTAAGATAGTCGACATTTAATTTTCTGTCTAGCTACTAATCAATTAAATGTCAAATATTTAATTAATTCACTTTCCACACACTGCTGTGAGAATGTGTTTACTTCCATGTGTGCATTACATCACTTACAGAGTCAGCTGAGCTGAGAGTGAGTAGCAAAACGACAAAGAGAAGAACGCCAAAGAGGGATTTGGGGTGTTTGAGTTCAGTCTTTAAGCTAGTTTAGTCAGTTTTTTATTGCCCAATCAGAAAGCAAGTGCAATAAAACAAAACCCTCCAGTGGCAATAGACTAAGTACAGCGGGCACACTGGTGTTAATTGTAATATTGAATATCTTCATATTCAAGTGGTAAATCATAAAAAAGCAGTGAGAATGTAATCATCTTAAATCAAACAGCATTTGATTTTGAGCATTTTCAGCTCCAGTTGCAGCTGTTGCCTGTGGCCAATTAAAAACTGTTCGCAGCAGCAATAGCTACTAGCTGCATGGAGCTGGGTGTTTAAATAGACAAGTCTGTCACAACGTATTAATGATTGTGTAGTTGATGCACATTAGGTAACAACCCTGACTCCCTGACAGCATATCTTAGAAAAAGTTACAAAAAAATACTTTAAGCACGAGACACGACAAACCTTTAACATTTAACCGAGTGGAAACCCGCGACTCTGGTGTCGAAGTCCTGACGCTTATTCCGCCCAATATCTACTCCGACCGCCTCCCTGCGACTTCAGTGATGTACATAAACATTGTTTGCCTTTTACACAGCGAAATTTAGATGATGCCTCTGAATTTAACCCATCCCATGGGTTATGGGCACTTGACCGGCAACCCTCCGGTTCCCAAGCCAAGTCCCGATGGACTGAGCTTCTGCCTAAATGACTAAGATGACGTTGCCTCTGAACATAATTAAGTCATATTACATATACATATTAACTTTGATGTAAATGTAACTTCTAGGAGACAAGGTTGTAGGCAGTGAACAGCTGATGATTACCTGCTCTAAAGTCTTCTGCACAGTGAGATCCATCTTAATATCCTTTAAACTATAAGTGTGATTTTAGTGTACTGTAGCACTAACAAGGGTAATATTGTTGCCCTAAGTACAATATACGATATTAGATAAAGCCTGCAGATGTGGGATCAATCGATAGGCTATTGTGTTAGCTATCATTAAGTATTATGAAGTAGCTGTACATAAATAACTGCTTTGGCACTCTTAGATGATATTACCAGAGCAAAAGCAAGGAGACTTTCAGGACCATGATTATGATTCGCATTAATGCCCGAACAACGTTTGGTTTTTAGATGTATTATTCTTTAATGGGAATGTGGTAGTATCAAAATGATGACAGTGTGACTGTGAGCAAGCATGCACAATACCAGGACCCTCAAACCGAAGCAGCTAAATGGAATTACACTTTTTTATTTACATCTGTGCTCTTCCTACTATAACAAATCCAATTGTCACAGTAAGAGGGCATTTTGTTACTTGAGACAGTTGGCAATTAACTTATGGGCAAAAACATACCGCCCAGAAACATTTTGAGCGAAATCTAAAAAGGTTTGAGAAAGTTGTTTACATTTTAAATTAAAACTTTGTAATTATGGTGTTTCTTTAGTGCAGAAACGCGTCACGTGTCACACGTGGAATATTTGTTTGTATGAAATATTTATGTGGCTGACACACTTCACTCATCACATCGTCACATACGTGGCTTTACTAATGTCTGAGCGTGCACTTATACAAGATATAAAAGGACACTGGTTCATGATGGCAGGCATCACATATTCAATAAAATCAAGGATACATTTTTTATTAGGCCATGGACAGCACTTTCCACATTTTGTAGAGGATTAATTGCTTTTACAGAATTTGGGAGGTGTGATTTTGGGTTTGGAGGAAAAACTTCACTGAAGCAGTTGAATTTCTTTTTTATAGAATATACATTTAGAAACCATTTAAAAGTTTTTATTTTTATATTTTTTACTAAAAGTCTCCTCTGGTTGCATGGCAACATCGTGGGAATGACAAGACTTCAAGAAGTTAGGAAGTGCTCTCACTCAAGAAATAGTACGGCACATAACTCCCCATAAATCCACTTGTTGTTTTTATACTTGTGCTGATTAAACAAATAAAATATAACATGTAAATAAGTGATCTTTTCAGTTTAAGTGAATATATAATAAATAAAATCAACAGGGATTTGGACAATTATTCAAATGTATTAATGTACAAAACATACAATTTATATGCTCTCCTCAAAGCCACCAGAAAACAGTCATTTTACCTCGCTGATCATCGTAAAACACACTCCATTCAAACTGGACAGAAGCTAAATAAAATTCATCAAAACCGTCTTTGTTAGTCAGTGGTGGAGGAATCTTTTTAGATCCTTTACTTAAGTAAAAGTACTTATACCATGCTGTTTGTGTTCAAGGGCTGTTTTTAAGGTAAAAAGAGGCAAATGCAGTTTAATGGCCCAGAGCTCATCAGAATCCCACACTGGCTAACTTCATGTATACCACAGGTCACATGTCAGAGGGCCGTTGATTTCATAGCTTGTAGTCTCAGTCTATTTGGCCTCTGAGGGGCACTCAATGTGAAAGTGTTTTGCACCAGTTTGCAACCTTTGTTTGGGTTGACCCATATGTAACAGTGAAGATCCATCTTGTTAGAAAGAGAGATACCAGTTTAGGGAAACATATACACTGTAATGCAATCAAGAAGAACAACCCTGCAATAAATCCTGGGCCATAGTTATTGTGGTGTGTATTGGATGGGATTATTTTGAAATGTGTTTCACATATTCTGTCCGCCTTCTTGTGTGTAAATGTGGTTGGGCAAAACGTGCCACTGCAGCCTGGCTAGGAGGCATAGCTCCCGTCAAACTGTCATTGAAATAAACAGAGGAGGCAACTTCCTGCTGCTTGGTGTGTAAAGGCCTGAAAGCAGAAAGCAATACTAGAGTGAGTGGTGGGTGTAAAGTAATGTTATGCTCCTTTTGTGTGTCCTACACGCATCAGTGCATACAGACACACACATGTACACACTCACCATGTGTTTCTATTTTATCCTCTGTGAGTGTATGTGTGCGATGGCCTCCAGCTTGACTGTCCGTCTCTCTGGGTCTGCATGGGAACCAGCCGCTGTAGACGAGATCATTACAGCCACATTCATTAGAGTCGTCATTTAACTTCCGATCGACCCTGCGTCCAGCTCAACGCCACTCCCAAGACGTTCGTGGTCTCACACTCGCACACATACAACAACCCCTCCGATCCAGCTCATGCTTGATGAGCCCAACACCTTTGATTCTGTGTGTGTTTCTGTGCCTTTATGTTTTTTCTGTGTTCTCCCTAATGTTGTTACCGTTTCTCCTAAAATCCTTCAAAATTGAAAAAACCCCTCCTATTACAGCGGCAAAAAAACCCTCAAAATAAACTTTGGCAGGCCTTTCCGTCCTAAGCGCCCACATAATCAATCATAACCGGGGCGTACAAATTCATCAGCTTGGATCCATTTTGCCGTAGTTAGAGATCAAAAGGTTGCGAGTTGACTATAGGAAGTCCAGGTACTAACCCAGACTAATTTATCTAACATGAGGAGATTTAGCCCCCCGAGGAGATGGGGACATGGTTTTTCTCCATCACGTCGAATATCCTCGATGGGGCTCGAGGGCACTTAGTCTTGCCGCAGCATATCCTGTACGCCGTTTAACATTCCATTGATCAGATTAATTGCAGTTGATTGTGTCCTGTGTGAGGAAGCCTGTGAAAGTACACATTTAACTGAAATAATTTCTAAGATACAAGGTACAAGATGAGATTTCTTTCTTTTCTTTTTTGACCCTTGGTTATGGTGTTGACAGATGATTAGGTTAAATTCAAGGTTAAATTCAAGTTTTCTGTTCAGTAGATTTGTTAAGATTGGAAATAGTTTAATTAGGAACATTTCACATATTGCTGACAGATTATTGTATAATGTCTTCATTTTAGTTTCTTCAGGAAACATTCCTGTTCCCACCTATTCACTCTGCTCTTTGACTGGGAATCAGTGTGAAAACTTTGCCTTCATCAGTTCCAACTCTTACCCCAAAAGAAAAACAGTTTGATCGTCTTTCTTTCTTTATTTTTCCAGCTTGTTTGCCGAACTGTTTTTAGCTTTTTATTGAGTTTGTCAGTTTGTGGGTCTCTCAACTTTCTCTCTCTTTTACTCGCACACACACTCACACGGACTCTGCAATTATGAGTAATTGTGACTGTTGAAATTTGTGTGAGTCTGGAATCCCCTGGTTCTCCTCACTGCTCGAGGGGGCACTCACCTCTGCCGCAGTGGTTTCAAGAGTGTGTATTTTACACACACACTCGCGCACGCACACACACTTCACACATTCAATGAAAGGGCAACATTCAGGAAGTGGCAGCGCTTTGAAGACAGCAATTCATGTTTCCAAGCGTGGAGCACTTATTGGAGGTCAGACTGAGGGTCTATTAGGCCTCTCATATTCATTACGGAGGGCGAGAGGCGAGAGATCCAGGGAACAACAATACCCCCTAGTTACCATGACCCCTGGAACCAGGATGTTTTTCTATTGGTTTTTGGAGGGTTTTTTAACTCCTAAGGTCTTGACAGAGGATTCAGTAAATACAGTTTTTGGGTTATGTTGGGTTATGTTGGGTTCCTCTTGCACTCACAAAGAGGCCAAATAGGGATCGGGGCGGGCGATTACTCACAATATTCATCACTGCACTGTGTTTTTTAGATCGGGATGCCTGTATGAAACCAATAATAGAGGACGGTTTAGTATTTTAGGAACAAAAGAGGGCCAGAGGCAACGGCCAAGAACATTTGAAAGACGTTGGTGAAAATCATGGTGATGATTATTATCCAGACATAGAGGGGAAGGCCATTTCAATTCACTGCCTGAGGATTAATGCCAGTGAGTATTTCCTCAGTGTGCTTTGTGGGATTGTGAATGTCTTCCAGGCTGCTCAAATGAACCCTTACTATGCAGTAAAATGTATCTGTAAGAGCCTTTTCGTCTCTGTTACATGCTGGCATACGTGCCAAAACATGCAACGCTCAATCTCGCATAGTCACAGAAACTTAGAAATACTTACATCAGATCAAACACACACACACACACACACACACACACACACACACACACACACACACCTCCCGAGCCCCTTTAGGGACGACATTCTATACCATAGGCCAAAGCACATATCCTTACTGATGCAGTAAGCCCCTGTCATGCACACTACCTAGAGTGTGTGTGTGTTAAGCAGACACGTCAGTTTAGACTAAGATGATCGGCCCACTCCGACCCAACTCCGGCCCCGCGGGGGTATCCCAGTGTCCCGCTGTCCCGGTGTGGGAAAGCAGAGTGTTGGATGGTGTGTCCCGTAGCGCCTGCCTGGCTCCTGGGCAGCAGACAGCTAAATCAGTCACAGATTGGATTATGAACGGCGAGTTATGAATACATCTTTCTTAGATTGCACACGCAGGAAAACACAAGCAGACGTGAGCCTGCGAGGCTATTTATTATGACTCCTATTTCAATGTAGACATAACATGCACACCAGCACCCAGATTTAGCTCCACTGGATGCCCTCACTTTTTTAGGTGGTTTACCTGTATTTCTCTTTTTCTTTTTTTTTTCCTTTCTCGGGACTGTTTTTAAAATCCTGTTTCTCTTCCCCTCTCCTTCACCATCCATCTTTTCTCCCTCCTCCTCTTTTTCTCTTACTCTTTTCCTCCTTTCTTCTCAACCCTCAGGTCATAGACTCAGTTTCAAAGTGTTGATCCTCATCTGAAATCTATTGCAATCAGCGCAGCACTGGACATGAAATACAGACCTGTGAGATCCGATACGTGTGTGTGAGCATGCCTGTTTGTGTTCAGATGGCTTTTTGTTACAGTTTCAGTCCAAAATAATCAATGGGACACCTGGTACAGCGGTTGTGAAACATGTAAGACGATGCATTTTTCACATTTGAGCGCCCTCACTGCTGTCGTGTTAATTGCAGACTCTGCACTGCCCTTTGATGTTTTTTCGCTACGAGAGTAAGAACTACTGTTTTTTAAGAAATGGAGCCAACGCAATATAAAACAGCAGGCACCATTTGTGTACTTTAATTTTGGATTGTTTTCTTTTTTTTTTATATATATTTTTTTGAATGTTCACCCAAATCTTATCATTACATTTTGACAGATTAGTATTTAGGTCGTCCAGGAGAGACACACACTTGTCCATGGAAAAAGCAATGACTTCTACAAGTTTTTTAGGTATACCTAGCTAGAACTAAATCCTATCATCACTGATATAAATGAGGTAGATTTAATATTAGAACTTAACAGTTAAAACAAGACCAAATTAAACAGAAATAGAAACGACTGCCTCCAAAATGACCACAAAGTTTAAAAAACACCTCTGTAAAATATTGAACATTATAACCTGAATGGAGTTCAGGACTTTCGAATTAGACTGCATTAGTTGTACCTACTGAATGTACAACATATATGCACTAGCTTAGACAACCTGCTTTACTTATTTGGCAGTTTGGGAGCTCAGAATGTGATTTTTGATGCAAAATTTCTACAAGTTTTAAGATGGAAGAATAAACCACAAGCCTATTGAGCAGGTAAACACAAACTAGATTTACTCCTTTTGAAATATCTTCACACCAGATACAGCATACTTGTATTGTATGGGGGGTTGGGGGATAGGCACATTGATTAAAAAAGAAAAAAATGGTTTAACTTCACAATCAACTTCTTTAAAAATCTTTCAAAATTGTAAATATGAATTGAAAAGCATAACCCACATTTCTTTGAATTATTCAGTAATTGTTTTGGAATGTCACTCAAAACCATACACTGGAGAGGTTTTAAAGTTGAAATAACAGAGCCATTGTTGGGTGGATTATATCTCAGCGGGGCTATTTTGACTGTCATCAACTTCCGTAAATAGTTGTTCACTCATTATTGAGATTATAGCAATATGTGTGTGTGTGTGTGTGTGTGTGTGTGTGTGTGTGTGTGTGTGTGTGTGTGTGTATATATATCTATGGCTTTATTTGTGTGTATGCGCTCCTTGTCAGTGGAGCTCTGATCCCCCCCACACGGGGTTTTGAGTATCCGTCCTGATCACTAGGAGCTGATAAGATGAGTGTAGTTGTTGTCTTTCATCGCCCCGGATGAAACATTCCTTTCTAATAGTTTGGATCAGCCTCTCAGGCTGTTAACACAGGTTAGACGAAGACACTCGGAGCAGTATTACCTCTGTGTGTATCGGCCGAAACAGCCCAAATAATAGCAATTTTTGTATGTGGAGCCAGACAATCTGTACTTTTACAAACAAAAAAAGAAACTGAAAAAGGATTGTTTGTAAAGATAATCTTGAAAAATATATTTCTATATTTATGGCTACAGTTATTATGAATTGTATTTATTTTCCTTATTTCCAGAGTTAGGAAATTATTCTCTTTTCCTGAAAAATACATCACTTATGTTTCCCAACATGCTTTTAGATAGTCATGTATTAGTCCCTGATCTCCTCTAAAAGATATAATGTGAAAAGCACTGCAAGTTTAAACTCAAGACATGACAGTTTTATTCACCAACAGCTTCTCTGAGGTAGCTATCTTGTGTTTCTAAAAGCACACGCGGGAATTCTTTGTAGTCTTTGTCCGTGGCCCCTCGGACCATGCGCCGGCCAAGCTAGGAAAAGGCCAAACCAGTTCTCTGCATTGTTAACAACATTTAATCAAAGCTCAATCAAAGTAGCTACCTTTCTTCCCGTGCCTGGCCGGAGGTAAAATATGTCTGTCGGAGGGAGTCTTGTCTCTGTCCGCTGACAGACGACCAAAGAGAGGGTTCTGTATGTTCTTATCTTCATCTAACTCTCCTGTCAAATCAACCTGCACATGAAAGAGAGACAAGAGACACCCTCAAAACTAAACCGTGCGGTCCTTCATAGTCTCTAGGAACTAGATAAGAAGAAGATTAGACAACCCCCTTTTTAAATTTCAGGTTTCAGATGTTTTACTTGAAGTCAGTTTTTTCAGAGGTGTCTTTATTCCCTCATAGAAAAGCTTCAGTTTTTGCTAATTTGTCAAAAAAATTTAATTTTCCCAGCTTTTTATTTCCAGCTAATTCACTTTAGCACACACTATAGATGCGCCGGCTTCAGCGCAGATAGTGTTACCCATATGGGAACGGTCAGACTTACAGCTCGAGTTCCCAGCCCATATGCTGACCACTCCAAGTATCAATCACTGCATCTAAATGACTTAAAAGAACCATATTGATTACCAATACAGCATCATAAATCAACACACAAACACTCTCCTTTTCTCTCACTGTTATTCTCTCTCTCTTACACACATACACACGATGTCACGCGCACGCACACACAGACCTTATAAAATCATAACAATAAATCTGGATGAGGGGTTGAACAGGCCGGGGAGATGCAGATGAAGTCACTCTTAGGCTGTCTGTAACCTGATAGACGATTAGAGACAATGAGAATCAAAGTCAGAATCAAAAGCTGAATTAAATAAAGATGCTGAGAAAGTGTTTACTATGGCACGTTGTAATTAAAACAAAGTCTATTTCCCACTACTGTGTAGGATCTAATGTATGTTTTCATTTTTATTCCGTGTACAAAGTGATGGGTTTGTCTCATCCATGCAATCCCTCTCTGTAATGGGACTCATGTTCCTCTGCTGCTTGGCCAGAGGGCATACATGGAAACTCTGCAGCAATAAGAGCATTTCTACTCAAAATTTATTTTATTCACTTATTTATTAATCCCCACAACACCCTTGCAATATTGATTAAATCAAGAAGATGGCTTAGCATTTTAAAAAAGCTTTTTAGAGATCCAAAGAGGAGGAAACAGCTCTTTTATCGCTTCAGGTGAAATCCACACAGTATGTAAGAAGGAGCAGCATTTTCTTCTCCTTTTTTCTTTCTTGTGGCGTGCGTACTATTTATGTTGGTTTACTTCTTTGCCCTCTGGTTTGCTGTCTAAGTACAGGCAGCACACTTCGGAAACAACAAACACGACAAGCTCTGTGCAATAAAAGTATCCCATCTAATATTTATCAATATAACTCTATCTAGACTCTGTGAATTGAGTTGGGTTCATCCACTCAATTTAGTGTGAAGATGGGGAGAGGAGAGAGTGCTGCATAGAGATGATATTTTTAGGTAGTCAAACCACAACGAGATTCTACTGGTATTGTTAAATGTCATGGTTTGAATATAAATAGTGCATTTGTTGAGCCTCCATTTTGAGTTTATTGAGCCTAATTTTTATAGCTGGATTAATACAGATTCTGTACAGTATATCGGTTTGATGCAACAGCTACCTGTTTGAAATAGATGAAAGCGCTCACCTAGATTGTTTATTGGTAAAAATCACTCACCACTGATGTCCTTTTATTAACAGTAAAAACACACAGCCCGCTCCTTATTTAAAAATGATACAGTGGTGTTTTGTCTTTCACAAAACCATCTTCGGCCGAGTCCTCGGCCTGTAAATTTACAGACACTGACATGCAGAGAGCATATTAACCAGGTAACATACAAAGATATTTTTTGTTGTTTGACCAACTCACAGTGAAAACTACAGTTAAGCAGTAAATTTACAGATGACAGTTGTCATTAGAGCCTGGAAATCAACAGTCGCTAGAGTAACTTCCACTTGTACAGCTTGTTACCACACTGTTAAGTGTGTAATTTTTAATTTATATTGTGGCTTTTGGGATTTTTAAATTGCACTCAAATAGTGATTACATAAAAACATCAGTCAGCGCTATTGCCAGCCTTATCTTTTTAAATTGTAACTTTCCTCCTGTCCATCTCCTCTCCTCCTTTATTCTTTCTCTCTCTTATGATTTTATTTCCTTAGTCTAAATTGCACCTTTTGTCTGACAAGTCTATCCTGTTGGCAATTACTCTGTTTGATAGTTCTTCACTCACTCCTCGCCCTGTCAGTGGGGATGAGAGGATTTGGCAGGCACTTTTCTTCAGGCAAGCAGGGCAGGTCTCATTAAATTTGCATTAAGTAAAAAGACGCACACACGTAAATGCTCCCACAGACAGAAATACGTAGCAGTGCACGTATACTTTTACAGGGCTCACAATACACATGGTGTGTTTGTGTCTGCATCATAAAATAATCTCACAAACACAATGCATGTCTACAATCCCTATTGTCATGTCTATAAAACACAGTAAGCTGCAATATAACTTTCTTCACCCTAATGTGCTTTACGAGACTGAAAAGTATTTCCCAGTTAGATAATGACTGTGTATTAAAGTTTATTGTCTCTGTTAACACAGAGTAGTTTTTTTTTCCTGTCCCTGTTTCTTGGTTTTCCTACATCTGGTCTCTTTTACATGTCAACCCCCCCACCCCCGCACCCCCCTCCTCTTTCTCTCTATCTCTCTCTCTCTGGTCATACAGTCCAGTTCACTGCTCTCTCGTGTGGAAACGTGAGTCAGTCTTCTGACTCTCAGTGCTCAGCGAGCGTGCATGCTACAGTAGTTAAAGGTTCAATGTGTAAGATATGCCAGAATTTAAACTTAAAACATTAAAGCAATGAACTAACATTATCAACAGCATGTGAAGATGTAACAGTGTTATATCAAAGATGTCTATGTATTGTGTTGCAGAGATATCTACTGAAATTAGCATCTAACTGAGTCTCCCCAACCTGTCCAGTCTTGTAATACTGCTTTCCCACATCTCTCCCCCCCTGGCGGGCTGCTCTCCTGGCTTCTCCGCCACCGCGAAGATGAGACGAACATGCCGTTGTTTTCTAGTTCCTGCCACTTTTGGATTTAGTCCAATATCCAATAAACAAACTAACGTAACATTACACGGACTACAGTTTGCATACATTAGTGCCCAGTAAACACAGATGGATCAGCCCCACGTGAAGATTATAAGACAGCATTTTTCTGACCAGCTCTCGGAGTTTCAACTGTTTGGTCAAGTTTTGGTATTCTTGCCCACTGACTGACTGATTGACAGGCGTTACACAGGAGTAAATGTAATACTCAATATAAAGAATAAATTAGATTACAATAAATATGCCAAACTACTACAACTAAAATATGAACATTAGAGATTGTATGGACCCAGTTGAGAGGTGAAATACTGCCGCCTATTTCTTTGGAGCAGGTGGCTCAGAATTACACTTTGAACCTTTTAATGCCGGTTTCAGTGTGAGCAGCGTTAGGTACAATATATATCGCTCAGGATAGCTAAGATAATAGATTAGATCTCGATTTAATAAGGGTCTGCTCTTTAAGTTACTTCTCTGGGAAGAAATTGGATGTCTGTAATTTTCTGTAACAATTTCCCCTTTTGCTGTTTTGTTTTTTTTAGCTGTGTATGTCAAGAATAGGTGAATATTACGACCTGAAGATGTGAACCTGGATTGAAAATACTTTGTGTTCTTTGTTAAAGTATGGAATGATAAATGATTAATCTGGCGTTTCTAAAGGAAACTTCATGAATAGTTGAGAGACTTTAGGCTGTATATAATACAGAAGTGGACGCGGGCTTAGGAGAGGACAAGTGTGAGAAAGGGCCTCAGAGACTTGTTCCTGTGTTGTGAAAACAAAGATGCACATCAGACTGGATGGTTAGAGATGTTGCAGCCAGAGAGGGAATGAAATAAACAGAAACCAGGGCTTGGGTAGCAATACTTCATCTGAAGCCATCAATCCCACCAATTTGCAATTTCTGCACTAAAAAGTATGCCCATTCTTTTATTGGCTGTATTTTCATAAGACTGAAGTTGTGGTTAAATTGTTAGTTAGAGAGAATTTACAGTCGAATGTACATTAGGTTCATGTCTTTACTTTTTCATGAAGAGATAGAAGAGTCCACAGTCCGCTCATTGAGGCTGTACGTAGACGCAGCCATGCTTTGAGCTAAACGCTAATGTTAACGTGCTAACATGATGCTAGCATTCGGATGTTTAGCAGATGTTACTATATTTATCATCTTAGTTTAGCGTGTTAGCATTCTAACACTTGCTAATTAAGACTATACATACAGCTGAGGCTGATGGGGATGCCATTTGGTCATAAACCAAAGAACTGGACAAATTAAACTTTTGAACGGATGATGATAGATAGATGGA
>CALSCE010003134.1:7118642-7131085 GCA_943593645.1 Bovichtus variegatus
TGTGTGTGTGTGTGTGTGTGTGTGTGTGTGTGTGTGTGTGTGTGTGTCGCAAAGAAAAAGAGATGTGATGAAAAACTAATTATATTTAGATTATTTTACATAGATTTGATGCACCTCGGTTATTTTTTTATGGGTTTTGTCTGTACTTTTTCCTAAAGTGAAATGAAGATACTTTATTATTAGTAATAATTAATTTCTTCACATTATTGTAGCTGTAGATGAAAAGCTGGTATATCCAAAATGCAACATCAGTATGATCGGGATGATAGCCTAATTTAATCTGTAATCCTTGCACTGAAGTTAAAACTGAATTGACACCAAAACCAAAGCTATGAGTTCTTACATGACAAAGGTGATATGGTGATATGTATTGTTTATTACTTTACTGTGTTAATGGGGTTATAAAGTCACTGCTTATTTGACAGCTCTGCTATGACTTGATGTAATCAAGCAGGATAGCTTAAATACTTTTGTCTCAAACATGTTAACACACATGTTTAGCTGCATGGCTCTATGGACGACAATGTCTGTTTGTCAGGTCACCACTTTGGTCCAATCTGCAATATCTGAACAACACAGGCATTCATGGTCCACGGAGGATCAATCCTTTTGACTTTGGTTATCTCCTCACATTAACTCCAGTGTCATAATGAGGTTGACACGTTTGTCTTTTAGTAAACATATCTGCATCCATCACTTTTGGATTGATTGCCACACAATTTGAAACATGCATTCGTGTTCTGCATAGGATGATTGTAATAACTATGTTGATCCCCTAACTTCTCCTTCAGTGCCATTATCAGGTCAAAATTTCCACTATTACAATTAAATGTCTTGACATCTATCGACATCTATTAGACAGACATCAGGTCAAAATGTGTCAGATACTTTGTTTTAGGACCAAATAATGGCAAAACTAATTGCATTCCGATCAGCCTCGGCTGTACTTTGTGTTAAATGATAATTAGCAACTGTTGGCATGTTGGATAGAACACTAAACCAAGATGGTGAACATGGTAAAGAGTATACGTGCTAAACATTAGCATGCTAGCATTGTCATTGTGAGCTGTTTAGCACGCTGACTCGAGCAGCCTTACAGTCACTAGCAACGCTGTAAATCTAGTTTACTAATATTTCTCTTGGGAAAATGTTTTAAATGTGGTCTCTTCTCTACACACTTTGATCCTGTTCATAGTGCATGATCGAAATCTATAAATTTAATTATTTTACTTTATTTGTTTAATTCTCTCACGTAGCTCGCTTTGCAATTAAATTTTTGGCCACGGTCCAATCTGGTCTCATCGTCTCTCATCTCGTATATCTGTCTCTGTATCACTTACCTTTATCTGATTTCATCCCTTCTGCCGTCTTTCAATTTCCTCCAGCAATTTTCCTCATGGAGAAGAGGGGGGTTGACTAAATTAGCAGATCAATAGGCCATCAAACAGTCTTTAAGTGTGACACATACACAGACCTCCTGTCTCAGGTTCCCCCTCTAACTAATAGCCTTGTTGTTTAGTTTACAACGTGCTGTGTCATGTAGTTTTGGTCTCAGGTTGCCCTCCAGTGCATCGGGACACCCCGGGGGAATCCTTGGACAGGGCTATTGCAGGAGACACACATTCTGTTTCATCATAATGACCAACGTTGTTAAGGCATTGTTGAACTGAGAGCTGTGGTTGATAGGAACCCCCCCCCTCTGACAAATGCATACATCATTGGCCTACAGAGTCTAAAACGGAGCATCTATATGAGATCCCCAATGTGAAATCTTTACGTGATGGTCTTTCTGTGCTTTCATGTTCAGGGATAGTCTCTCCCATCGTCTTGGGCGATGACCTCTGTCAGATGACTGGGAGAGGTCAACAGAGGTTAAAGTAACAATTGAGCTGAGGCAGGGGCCCCCATCTAGTCATGCAGAAAAGAGCTGCTGGAGAGTTTTACACTGCACACACAAACACACAAACACACACACACACACACACACACAGAGTCACTCTCCAACCAACAGGAACAGCACTTCCTTGCTCCTGACCAGGCGCAGACCCATGCAGAAATAAAACGTTATCGTAGTTTTTCGAACACAAACACACACTCATCAACTGGTTCTGACTGATCTCTCCTTCCTCTCTCTTTCTCTCTCTTTGTTACACACACTCCTCCTCAGTCCTTCTCATTCAGTCATATCCGCACACAGTCAGGCTTCAGTGCACAGACTACTGTGATGAGCTATGACAAGGCAAGAGGAGGGAGGCAAGTACAGTAAGAATGGGAGAGGAGTGACAAAATGAAAAGAACACAGTGGTAGAAACAATAAGCACTTCTTATAAAAAGCATTGAGGTGAATTAGTGCATTTATGTCTGACGGTCATTCGTAATAAATAAAACATAATATTAAAAATAATTTTACCTTAGTATCTCCAGTCCAAAGATCCAGCCTGAGTGCCTTTAAGATAGTATGATTTTCAATTTATGTCCCCATTAAATACGGCTTAAATGTTAATTGCATACCATTTGGCCACACCTCGCATCTTGACAGTCTGCCATCATGTCTGAGCGGGTAGCTGCCAGGGATTGTGGGTACTGAGCAGAGCAGTAGTGTGACTCTCTAGTAGCTCTGAAACACGAGACAGTCTAGACATAACAGGCCTCTCTTCTTCAGTGAATGGACGCAAAGACATAAACATATAGTGTGTGTCTCTGAATCACACACATAATGATGCTTGCAATTGCCTTAGAGATTTCTTTAGTATTTGGTGCAGTGGATCGATAATGGACAAAAAGTGTCCAGCTTTTTAATGTAAAATCCAGTTTGCATCATAAATATGTACCAACTGTATGCTTTTAAAGTTAACATTTTTGGTTCAGTATGATTTAGGTCTACATTGATAAAAACGTGAAGGGTAAGTGTTGTGGCAAAGTGCACTGGGGGTTAAAGGGCAGCTCTGATAAGGTCAATTGACTTTCAACTCAGTCAATACAAGAAGTGGATTTTCATTAGTAGAAAAAATAGTACGATTCTTATTTTCATTCTTTTATAATTCATGTAGGGTTACTTGAGATTAGATTTTGGTTGGGTGCAGTTTAGTTCTACGCTACTTACAAATCTTGATGTTAAGTCAAGGCTATTAAAATGTGTGGCACTAGGACAGTGAGAGGAAACTCCTTCCCTGCAGGGAGTAATAAAATATAAAACTGGTGTGTGCGATCTCCGTAAAGTCATGAGGTTCCAAACATCACAACTTTACACTGTGAAGCTTTTCAAACTGCCACAATCATTTTAGGTATCAAAGATCAGCACCATTAGTCTCTTCAAATAATCACAAGAAGTGTGAGGAGTGTAGTTAAAAAACAAAAGGAAATAAAATATCTGGTGTTCTTCCACATTGGTGTTTAAAAAAAAAAATAAAAGTGAAAAGTTTTCTCTTTTCAAAGTGAAGCAAAGTTAGCGACGTCATGTTGTCTATTTACCATAATGCAAAGTTTACATCCTCAATCTGCAGGTTATATCACCAGTTAGAGAAATATATTTAGATTAGTTTTTTACATTTCTTTTTTTGACTGACTGTATCCTCCTGATACTGAACTTGCCATTAGTGGTTACTGACTTGTTCTCTTTTATTCCTCGACTGTTCTCCGTGACCATATTGTAAAGAGTTACACATTCCGCTAAACAGATGATGTAACAACTGAGATATCAAAATCCACAAAGTCAATAACCCTTTTTCTTTTTAGGGATTAGTGCAGTGCATTAATTCACTCTGCCGTCTGAGGTGTTACCAAAGCGCAAACCCAAATCTTTAGTTAACGCCTGACTTGAAGCTAGTCCAGAAGGAATGAGCCTTGGCTTGGTTTCACAGGAGTGGGAGCACAGCTTTCCATTGTGTACACTGAGTTATGCTGAGGCTGCTGGTAAATTGGTCTGTGGCTGTGGTACGAAAGCAGAGTGGCCTCCATTCAGGAAGAGAGCTTGAGGACCTAGACGCTGTCTCACACAGAAACTTAGGAAGAGATGAGCCTGGCCTCCTGTCTGCATCTGTCCACCACTTCCTGCATAGATTACATATTTTCCAAAAATGATTGGTTCTCAACGAGGAACAGAATTTGTTGCTGATATTGCTCACAATGTTGTGTAGTTTGTATGGATATGCCAGGTGCATCTGGAAGATTTCACACAGAAACTTAAAGGTGGGATGAGTCTCACCTCTTGTCTGTCCAGCTCTAACTGCATGCAAGAAATGTGTAGGTCATATGGACCGGCATGTATGAATGGTAACAGATCAGTTTTCTTCCAAGTGCTTTTAGTTTCTCAAGGACGAACAAAATGAATCGCATCATATTGCCAATCTAGTATACAATATTTGTAGTTTTTACCCCAAACATGCCAGTTATATGACCGGTTGTATATGAATATTTTGATATTGACACCCATTGTTTTGTACATATTATCCAAACTTACTGACATTATTACAATTTAATTGGTTTTGTTTCTACTTATAATATCAAGCTGTTAGACGTGGATTTAATAAGCGATTCTGAATTGATGCATGTTTTATACCATTTATACAAACTGCTTTGCTCCCAATTTAAAACACAGTACATCTTGAGGCTTGAGATTTTGCAGGAAACATAGGAGTGTGTGTGCCTACAAGCACTTTGGGCCTATTGGATTAGCAAACATTGTGTCAATTAAATTAGATTTACATTTACTGACGCAGAGTCTTTAAGTTTTTGCTTTGATTTAAGATTGTGCAACTCTTGATATAACTGTTCAATGTTTTCAATCAACAAGTCTTCTCATATTATTTTAGCCTATAATCCATGTGACACTTTATGATGAAATTACAAAGGTACTGTACAAACCTAAACCATGTTTGGATTAATAAACTGACTGAAAGTACATTATATCCTTATTTTCTGCAATTTCATGGAGTGATAAACCGGTCTGAAACACAAACAGTTTAGTTCAAAATAGTGAATCAATTCTGTAAAAATATTTCTTGAATGAAGATGTTTTAATTACAGTTTCAATAAATCGTGTAATGAGCCTATAGACAAACGTGGAATAAAGTAAGAATAGTAGGATACTCAAAAAAAAAATAGACATGCGTGAAAGATATAATAAAATGTTAATTACATTCATTTAAATACATAGATAATTTCAGTAATTGAAAATTCATTATGATACAGGAAATGCATGCAAATAGCTAGGCTATAATTTCTTTGGTGGCGTAGGCTGCTGGAAATGCTGTTGATAATAATAATAATAATAATAATAATAATAATAATGCCATGTCATGTAGACAACAAAATGTTGGGATAGATTATGTTTTAGGCCTCCTTCAGGCTATCATTAGCTTAGCCTGCTATTTCCTATAAAACGGCTATGTGTTGCTCTAGCAGGTTTAGTGTCGGGCCTATACAAAACCCATAGCTTTGACAGAATAATAAATAATACCGAATCAGCATTTTTTTAAAGTGATATGTAACTACTCCTCTGTTGTTGTACTTGCAGTCTTTATAAACAGTAGGCTAAGGCCGCAGGTCCGGCCCACCATCTAAACACCTTCAAATGCTTGAAACTTGGCTACAGACCACCAAAAAGTGTCTCTTTCACGTGAGGAATTAATGACGCCATCATACGTCCCCGTCATACAGGCTGAAATACTTGCTGGCGTTTGTGAAGCAGAGATAAGGCGTGCTACTCCCCGGGTATACAACGGGCAGAGGCATGGGCAGCAGGCATCTCCCCAGAAGGTTGCTCTCTTTGTACAAGGCCGGGAGCTGCCCCACCACCACGGGCTTTCCAGTCTCGGGGAAATCTGTAACAGGTCCGTCGATTTCGGTCGAGATTTGCCGTTTCAATTTATTCCTGCGGTTCTGAAACCATATTTTCACCTGGGTCTCCGTGAGCTGGAGGGAACTGGCGAGGCAGGCGCGCTCTGCGCTGCTCAGATAGCGTTTCATGTCGAAGGTAGACTCCAACTGGAAAATCTGTCTCTTGGAAAAAATAGTGCGCGTTTTCTTTTTAGTTATTATTTTGCTCTTCTTGGCGGGGCTGCCTCCCTTGTGGGTGTGCGTGGCCGTGTTGGTGGAGCTGCTGTCGTCGCAGCTGCTGTCCCCGCTCTCGAAGCGCACCTCTGTCGCCTTCTTCGGCTCTCCGCGGCTGATGATTACCGAGTCCGTTGCTCCGCTGCAGACTGTGATCAACTCTGCGAACAAAATGACACTTCGTTCAACCCGCTGTGGTTAAGTCTCAACTGGGCTGCTACAGCTGTAAGATCATTTTATGACCGTGGTGCGTAATGGGGACACAGATAACGGGTGTACACACCTACAGCTACAAATTCACCAAACCCCTCTTACCTTTTTCGTTAAGCCTGCTGCCCGGGTCCTGCCGCCGCTGGGCTACGTGCTCCTCGTGGTGGCTCTGGAAACCGTCTTTACGCATCGCCGTGGACGAGTCATCCTGCAGCCCGGCGGGGTGACAACTGTCACTGTTCCTCCCGCTTGTCTTGAGATTAAGGATGTTGTCAATAGTGAATTTCAGAGAGGCGGCGGGTCGGCATGGTGCGGCCACTGTGTTCATATTCTCCAATGCGTAAATCCTTTTATGTTTACTTCCGCGTCTCTACTCGCCTTTAAGTCTAAACCGGGACGTTAATATGACCACTAACGTCTCGATGCTCCACGCACCATTACCATAGCAGCAGCCACTGAGCAGACACTGCTGGGCTGGCGAAGCTCTGCCTGTGCCGTTTACTGCACACACCGGATGGAGCGCGCGTTGTCCTCGTTCATTGGTTCAGATGAGCGTGCAGTACGGACCAATGGTAGCGAGGGGACGGGATGAGAGGAGAGGGGAGGGCAGGACTCCCTCTCCTCCACTCACCCCCGGTATCATCATATATCTGCTGCAAGGAGACCCGGCGTCCGGACCTCTGCAGGGGTCCCTCGGGAAAATAAAGAGTTTAATATCACTGTTATTTCACACCATACTGTATGTGTGCTGTGAGACTGTACACACAATTGATGGTCGTTTTAATTTAGCCTGCACTCTCCGCCAGGCTGCTTAATTCGAGTCAGATTGGGGTGTCCCAAACTTGAAAAAAAAGTGTATCGATTGATTTGCAACCTGCAATCAGATTATCATTAGAGTCATTGCTTTGTGTGTGTATCTGGGACAGTTTTGCAAAGTATTTCTAAAAAGCACATATTCCAGTCTAGAAGTAAAGTAGAGTAATATATTTTCTCTGCGAGTTGGGCTTGCTTCATTTCAACTAGCTACTTATATTATTTTACACACAGCCTTAAAATAAAGTAACGGTACAAACAATATATCAAAATAGTTGCTTTTCCAGCAGGCTGCATTAACAAAATGATCTTTTTTTTTAATGGAATTATTTACTGTGTCCTATTTGTACCTAATAAGTCATATATAGGCTATTTAAATACATGAAATGTAAATACTAATAGCTTTAGATCCTATTTTGTTAATACAATTTTAGCCCATTATATTTAATTTATTTTGTGTAGCAGTTGCGTTAATCGTTTCCCGTGTTTGAATGTATGATTTATTGTTTTAAATCCTCATCGGGTAGGAAACTCCGAAATGTGCATTAATATAGTATATTCGGGGAATTCATGAACAGCACGTGCTCTAATGCAGCGTTTGACTTGTTTTTCCATGTAGATTATTTCCTTTCTCCAGGACACAACTTGCTGACTGCGAGGCATTTGTTTTAAAACCATATCTGCAAACCGGTAGTTGATTAAAACAGGAGTGAAATTAGATCACTTGCCTGTTCAGTACATTTTTGTATCCTAATTATGTTTTAAATGCAATAATCTTTGCACATCACTGACGGAAAAAAATATTTTATTTTCCTTTAGATTATTGAATGAACTATGTAGATGTGGCCTTGACGCTAAGAAAACGAGTTTGAAACAGAGGCCTAATTGTAGCAGAAACGTCAAGTGTATAAAAGGTTAACTAAAGTACAGTTTCTCTAAGCCGTGTTCTGTCATTGTGTCACGGAGCACATATGGATTCATCTCATCCCCTAAAAACACTCCTCTGTGGGACTCTGCACGTGTATGATTGACGGAGAGGGCGACACATTTGAGCTCAGTGTGTATTTATAAACAACAGAAAAGCAGACCATTTTGTGCTTGTTTTTTTATTCATCTATTATGTGAAAAAGTGACAAAGTTGGAAAAATGTGAGGCTTTAAATATAAAAGTTTGCAAAAATATGTGTGTATTCAAACATACAGTATATGAGCAGCTTCGGCCTTGCCATGCTTGGCTGTTATTCTGTGACAGAGCACAGACTTCTGAACAGATACAGATGATTCATCACTGCGCGTTAATGTCTCTGCGGCTCTCATCTTTGGAGGTGGGTTATTGCACGACTCAGTATGAACAGGGTGAACTCTTGTTATAAACACACAGTTTGATGTATCAGTCTTTAACAGTCTTTACACCAAGCCGGTCATCTGCGATCTTAATAAGCTCATGGAGTGAGCAAACGAGGACAGAGGGTAACTGGAGAAGCCCACGACGGGTGGAGAAAGTGGATGTCCGTTCAGGTTGAAACCCAGTGCTGCAGTGTGCGTGGGTCCCTCGTGATACAGAATGGGGACCCTGACAATCCGCTGGGTGGAGTGTGGGATGTGTGCAGCCTCGAGGTCCGCCGCCAGCTGTCTCTTCCATTTATTCCTGCGGTTCTGGAACCAGATCTTGACCTGAGTCTCCGTCAGGTGGAGAGACGCTGCCAGCCCCGCCCTCTCCGAGCTGCTCAGGTACCGTTTCACGTCGAAGGTGGACTCCAGCTGAAACACCTGACTGCGGCTGAACACGGTCCGGGTCTTCTTCTTCCGGGTGGAGCTCGGGTCTTGCTCTGACCGTGCGTCAAACCCGTTGTTCGCGTCCTCATTGTCGTCTGTCAGGCTGCTGTCGCCAGTCTTCCTGTCGGTTTCGTCGCTGCCCTCTGTTATCGGCTCAGATACAGCGGGGGAACACCTGTCACTGGTCGATATGGAGCAGCAGTGGTCGTCTGAACTTGTATTATCTCTTGGACCTGAACGGAGAAAAAACAGGAACATGACTGACTGTCAACGCACAATGTCTCAGCCTCGCTTTCTAATATATTGCTGGCCTTTAAACAAATAATCCCATCTACTGCAATGTGTTGAAGCATGGCGGAATAATTCAGTCCACTGCAATAAAGAAATACGAAAATGGTGCACCAGAAGAAAAGACAAAACAAGATGGAAGAGATGGCCTATCTGACATTTCTCTCATATAAAGACATATTAGGAATTTTAAATACACTTGTTATGCTTTTCTATGTTTGCAGAACACGGGGGTGCGCATGGGCAACGTTAAGGCGTTTTAATTGGATTGCATAACTTATGATCCATGTGAGGAAGTTGTATCACTCCCGGTTGTGGTACAGATAGGAGAATAATAACACTATACCAAAGGAAATCTGACAAGATCATTGCCGTTTATAACTTAATAATAATATCCAATAAATTAACAATTTACTGGGCACTGGCATTGAACAAGGGCTTCCATCACTTGTGAACACAAGGGTGGTATTATCACTGTGCACACTAAAAGGAGGGGCACTTTGTTTTGATGCGAGGGTGTGCGTGAGTGGCACAAAATGACACTGAATGTGCGTAAAAGCGTCAAATTGACGTGCAGTGCTACTGCGCGTATGTTTTGGATTGTAGTCTGGGCATTTGTGCCTAATACACGTGCGTAATCCTCAAACCGTGGCACGGATCTCTTGATTACTAGCAGCCATGACATATTCTCTGATTCTGTACAGTAGAGGACGAATTGCGCTTATGGTGACCAGACATGAATAACATTAAGTCTTTGTGTGTTTTACTGTATTCCGTATATGATTGGCATAATGTTGACACGCACTAAAAACGAAGTGCACGGTAGTCTTTAAAGGAGTTACGGAAACTCTGTGAGCTCAGGGTGGGTTAACGGAGAGAAGAGCCAAGAGTTGGTCGTATTTAATGAGGCGAGAAAGTTCCAAGCTGGCTTTCTATATTAACTCATATGGTTTAATACATTGACATTGCTAAATAAACGACCGCACGGCGTGAATAATGGAACCAAACAATCAGTGATGTATGGTTGTAAATAAAAGCTGCATAAATGTGACCTAGACCCAGAGACCGTATGCGATAAACTCCTACTGCTGTTCTTTTTAAACGTTGAGACTGTTGTCGTGAGATTATTCTGACAGTACATTCATTTCATTGTTATTTTTTTGTAGCAATTAATAAAAGCCAATAGTCCGTTAAGAAAAATGAATGTTCAACTGCGTACACCAGTCTATTACACCCCCGCTAACATACCAACAAACTGTCTATGCGTTGTGTGTAATATATTGCATTAATGGGTTTAGATGCCTGCAACACATTTTTTTGCATTGCTTTTTTTTCCGCGGAAAAAGCATCTATTTCCAGGACACATAAACGCGACTATCTACTCACTCGGTGGTGTTTCCAAAGCTCTGAAGTTTAAGGCAGTTCCCCCGCGGTACCACTGCAACGGCGAGTCTCTGTACGGGGACCGGGCTGTGGAGCTGGAGCCATCGGGCGCTGGAGCGCTCCTGTCGGCGTGATGAGCGTTCTGGACTCGGCTGATGGATCCCGTCTCCACACCAGCTTCCCCACTACTCCTGTCCGACATCGACTCTTGTCCATTCCGCCCCTTGCCCAGTAGGTTCTCGATAAAAAACGACGACGCCCTCGATGAAGTGGTTGTCCGGTTGTCCGTTAGCTTCTCCTGCATGTTTTTCCTGGGTTTACGGTGCTTTTACACAAAAAACGATTGGATCCTGTATTCTGTTTGCATTAAGGCAACCGAAAGTCCAAGAAGTCATTTCGAGCGTCGCTGCTTTTGAGCCGTGATCGGATGTGGAGTCATGGCAGAGATGGGACAGGGATCTCCTCGGTGCCAGCGGGAGGAGAGGGAGACAGGGAGACGGAAGCAGTAGTACAGTGAAACGTCAAGTGAAACGCTCCACGAGCCGAGGGCACCCAGCGATTGGACGAGCACAATAGCAAATGGGGTTTTCCAAAGAAATGAGAATTACTGTCGTCTCTCTGCGTCAGCCGCTGCTGCCCTCTGTCTGTCTGTCTTTCTTTGTGTGTGTGTGTGTGTGTGTGTGTGTGTGTGTGTGTGTGTGTGTGTGTGTTTACGTGCAGGCCCGTCCCCTCGAGGCCATGCAGCCAGGAGAAAACCTCTGTTCGTGGTACAGCACTCTTTATTTGGGTCAATTAGAGTACAAATCAAAATAAAGATCCGCGAGGGCAGCAGCCATCACCGGGGTCGAGCCCCAACCCACCCACCCCCACGTCCACTCTGACATATGAATGAGCAGTCAGCTATTAACTGGCAGGGAACTACAGTGTGGAGCTTGTTGATTTTAAGTATGTGTGTGCGCGCACGGTGATGTAGCCTATTTGCTACTTTATACTTGTAATATAGGAATGCAGCAAAAACGGAGCCTACCTGTGTTTGCATCATTTTAGAGGCTTCCAAGATATTGTACAAAGTTTGGATAACCTTTGACGGCATCCGAAGACGTTCAGTTTTAGTTTTCAGTAGGCTATATATACAGTAGGCCTATAACAATATTTCAGTGGTGATTTGCAGTGGCATGATTTTTTCGACTTCAGAGTTATGATCTTTAAACGCATGTGTGTTCTGAACCACGCATGGCTTAACATTGGCACGTGAAACGCTGCCTCTTGGAGATACAGCTCCTGTCAAAGGTTATCCAAACTTTGTGTAATGGCTCAAACACTCATGATAATAGGCCTGTTTGAGCCGAGCGCTGCGTGGTTTAATTAGGTCTAACTACACATTTCCTTCTTTATCTCAAGATTTAGACTTGATTGGCAGAATTATGCAGTGTTGTTGTTGCGTCTGCATGTTGCAGTTTCAACGCAGGATAGCCTCAGTGTAATTATTTTAGGTAGTTTTCTGCTTTATATTTGCACGATGTAATAGGACCAGACTTTAGATATATCGTGTCTTTATCTTGTTTTTCTTTATTTGAGTAATTATTATATTTGACATTTCCATTTGACTGCAAGCAACATGCATTTGGTTCCTCGGTTTCTGCCACAAAGCAGCAAATAATAAATAGCAAATACATTAACTTAATCTCCAAAGTTATTGTTGCTCCAGCTTCATTACGGGACCAAGTGCAAACACAAACAGTTCTCTGATTAAGAGTAATATGTTTCAGGTGACGGCAGCCCGCGTCGGACATAATAAGATGATATCACTAATGGATCATATGGAACATTTAAATGAGTGCTGACGGGCGTCTTTACCCTTTTCGCTAAAATGGCAAGACATTTGAGCTTTTTATTTCCCTCAATGACCTTTACATCCAGCCC
>CALSCE010003134.1:7131185-7151299 GCA_943593645.1 Bovichtus variegatus
CCCCCCCCCCCCCCCCCCCCCCCCCCCCCCCCCCCCCCCCCCCAAGGCCAGACTTACCGTTTGACAGAGGATCAGCGTTAATGTTTCTATTCAACCCAACACTCAGCGCAGACAACAGTAACATGAGCCGTGTGTTGAAGATCTGAGTCTTGCACCGGTCTTGTAATATCCTGCTCAATAAAGAGACTTAATATCGCGTTGGTTGATGCACCTTTAATTCTGTTTGTGACTCGTTGTCTTCCCTACACGGGCAAGAGGCCCGCCTTTCTCCCGCAAGCATAACAACATTTGCGGGAAAGTGCCTTGGTATTTAATGACAAGGCCTCTATACATTTTAGCAATCAGCCTCCACTTCTAGATTTATGCAAAGAAAATCTTTATTTATGTTTTAATTTCCGTTCAATACAGAACGTTCAATGTGTTGTGGAGATGAATACTAACAACTTGGTCAATAAAAACTCTCTAGATATAGAAAACAAAACTCCTATTAATCTCCTATGAAAACAAACTCAATAAATATGAAAAAAGCATCTTGGAAAAAATATCACAACATTAGATGTATTCAGTTTCTGCCAAACTATAACTCTTTTGATTTATAACTCTCAGATTGTGTAATGGAGTTTGGCTAACATGAATAAAAACCCATTACCTTGTTCATTTCATCCAAGATATTAGTTTTGTCCAGTGGCCCCTGAACTCGACGTCGGGCCTCCAAAGACACTTTTAGCTAATCTTTGCTATTCTTGTGAAATAGTGGAAATTTGTTTCCTTTTGTGGCCTGAAAATGCTATTTAAATGAAACCATCTGAGAAGTCTCGAGGGGAGATGTCTCCAGCAACTCTTAGACATCATAACATGACAAGAACCTTTTCTTTTGCAAGAGCTTACGGGTAAGAAAGGACTGGAACAACTGGTTTAATCTCTGCCAAAAGTCACAAGCACAATATTTCCACCTGAAATGTAGTAGAGTAACAGTATGTAGTAGCGTTTAAAGTACAAGAAGCTTCCAATTAGCCCTTTAGTAAATGTACCAACTCTTTGATGATGTTTCTTAAAAACAAGCCCTCCACATTAGATCAGGTTTCTCTGTGTACACCATGCCGTCTGAACGATGTGGCACCCCGGCCAGCGCCCCCTGCTCTGGGGGCCGACAGCCCAGACCCAGAGGCCCCTCTCTCACTTTCCTTTCTCACTTTCCTCTCTCCTCTCTCTCATCCTCCTCTGATCTTTATCCAGCCTGGCGTGTCCTTTGCTTTATATGGCCTGCTGGCCTGCTCCACAGCCCCCTCCATGCCACCACAGCTCTGAAATACAGTTTCACCACGCAAAATCACATCATCAGCGTGTGCTCCAGGAGACAGCTGCATCAAATTGAGCATGTTTCTTCAGTTGGCGGCGGCGAGTGTTTTCCAGCCCTCGGTGCAGCCAGGACTGTGAGCTGCAAAACACAATGTTACTTACAGTTTGTGTTCTCATCATCCAAGAGAAAATATAAGTCTTCTGTGAGGTGGCACTGAGGCCAAATTGCACGGTGTTTGGAAAGCAAAATGACTGTATGCTTTGAAAATCTTGCACAAGAACAACATGAAATATTTCCCAGTACTCTTGTTGGCAGCTATAGTCTTGCTCTGTTCAGATTAAGATAATCTTTTGTTTAAAAAGTAACAAAATGACACCTAAAAGAAGAGAAGATACTTGCACACATTTTCATTTTCTGTTTGCATTTGTATCGACAGTATTACGTTTGAAATATTGCTTCAAATGACCCAGGTATTTGCTCATTATTAACCAGTCGTACTTCCTCTCTCCTGTTTAAAAATAGCCAGGTCTAATCACCATTTTATGACAGCCATTACTTCCTCAAGTGTGACTTTAATGGCTCTGGAGTGTACCGCTCTCAGTAGGGCTTTACAGTCAATGAAAGTAGAGACAGTTTGACCTAGTTCCTTACCCTGGAGGCAGTGAGACAGGCAGGCAGAGACAGGAAGGCATGTATCTCCTCTTCACAGCTCTCTTTACATTAAGAGGTCTTCATAGCGACTCAGTGAAGTCTAGTGACCTCGGCTGACTTGCATATGAGTCGATGCACACACTCACGCACATCTATGACTCTAAACATGCAGTAAAAGACAAAAATGTATTTCCTTTGTTTATTTGTTTCTGCAATAAGTGAATTGGGACACACGCATAAAATGCACCTAAACATAAATGAAGCTGGCAAAATTGAAGCACTTCAACTTGTAACATTCACACAGATCTGGGAGCTGCTACTGTACCTATTGACAGATGCTTGTGTTTTGTCTTGGGTTTGTGAGAAGGCCCTCTAATGGTCAACAGAGTGCAATACACCTCATACATTTCCAGTAGTTATTCATCATCAGAGCTGCATAAACCATCTTGCACCATGCTGGTTAGAAAACAGCCTAAACAGCCTTCTTGCAGTAAATCCATGAATTGTCATTATACTCTGAGATTTTATTCTGCTGGCAATGAGCAAAGCATGAAGCTGCAAAAGATTGTGTCACTTATTCAGAACTATAAAACAAGCAACATGGATTGTCTCTCTCTCTCTCTCTCTCTACGTGAACCCACAACAATGTGATCTGTTCACTAGTGTTTAGATTAATATTAATATTAATAATGTTTTGCCAGCCTTTTCATCTCTTCTCGCTATTTCAGATCTTGCAGTATGTAACTATTAAGCATTCTGACAAAATCTCATTGCATACTTGCTTTCCTTAACTGGCAAGCCAGTTTAGCCGGATCGTGCTCGCTCTGGCATTAATAATTCACTGTACATAATAAGTTGATGCTGCAGAGTTTGTTCTCATTGATAGTATTAGCCGAGGTGGGCATTCTTGGCCAGACTATGTGACGCCAGCAGACCGGCATAAAGTGGGCTTTAATTGCCCATAATCTCTGCCGTTCTCATTCCTCTCAGTGCAAGTCAACAGCATATACCCTACAAATGCCAAACCTTCAGCAAGGCATTTTTAACTCCATATTGGAGGATGCCTCACAACGAGGAATGCTTGGGAGAGATTTTCAACTCAGAATTCAAAGGACTTCTTTAGAGGGTTTTGGGATTTTTACTCTCACTCTTGCTGTATTGGGATGTCAAGTCTGCACACGTATGTTTGGATCGTATGTGTATCCAAAAGCAAAGAGTTTTACCTCGGTCACATTGTTTTCCTTCTCAAGACAAACTCAGACGATGTTCCCGTACCTGAAAAAACAACTACTGTAGATGATCTCCTTTTTAAGAAATGCCACTTTCCTTCCACATCTGTTTGCTCTGTGATGTACATGTTGATCTCTTTCTTTATTAATAAAGGTATTATACAGAACTTGCTGTAACCTAGTTTCCTCTGCTTTATGTATTTGTGTCAGTGGGCCACTCATTTTTTTTATGCAGTATATGGTACATCCACCTAATCATTGTCAGCCTTGATAAAGCATAATGTTATTTTAAAGTCCCTGCATGGATGGCTCAGACCTTTTTATCTCCAGTCAAATGTTCAAGTTCAAGGATGTTGACCACATATCTTTTTATTCCACACACATTGGATTGCAATTGCGTAAGTACATAACACCAAATGATGGCCAAATGGGGTTTTTGGGAAGGAAAAAAATTAATTACAACTAAACTGGGCTGATGCACCTGACTGTGCTATAAACTCACTGCAGAATGATGCAGTAAAGAGCCTTAACATTAGCATTTCTTTTCTACTTCTTTGCACTGACAAAACTGGCTGATCTAAAATTAATAATCTTCTTCATTCATGTCTACTTTCTCTGATAGTCATGACAAAAATTGACCAAAAGGTTAAACTTAAAAATCCTAATCATTCTAAATTCAAACAGGCCTAATTAAAAATAGTTATGGAGGTCAGGATTTCAGATAACGTCGTCATTAAACTAGAGAGTTTACATTCATCTGTCAGATTAAATGAATATAAATCCAGACACTCCAGTGAAATCCAGTTGAAATGAAAAAGACCCTATTATTATTATTATTATTATTCAAATTAGCTTATTGTCATATAATATTGAATTTGTTAATAAAAAGTAAAAAGGTGGTCTAGCTCTAAAAGTAATCAGTTTATTCCAGCTCCAATCCCTGGTTCAAACCCGGGACCACCACTGCTAATTTCTTCACTTATAAGGCCTTATGTGTCCAAAGGATTTCTAACTGGGAATGTCCGTTTGTTTAACCTCTTTACGGTACGTTAACCCCTGTCAGGACGTACTTGTCAGCCCAGTACAAAGGGGCTGAAAAGCGGGGACCTTTTCCCCTCGGCCGACCCTGCTCCCATCCAAGCCTGCTTTCCTGAAAAGTTCCCAGTCCCTTCCGAAAGATTACCTTAAAATAAGGGAAACGAAAAGCATTGAGAGAAAAATATCACATGGTTATAAACTCACTGACAATACGTTTTCTTTCTTTTCTTTTTTTTAATTACAAAGGCATAGTTTCGTTTTAGGGAACATACATTGATGTGTAAGTGAATTGTGGAAACTAAATAATGTCTCAAAGAAGTGAAATGTGTGAATTCCGCCCCTCAGCCCTGCAGGAGCTGTAGTTCCCTGACTTTAGTTTTTGCCTTTGTGGAGGAACATGATAATGCCTTCTAAGCGAGGTGTAATATTTCTTCATAATTTCTTACCATAGTTGAAAACACGTGGCTAGGGGACTTGCTGACCTCCTGTAATAAGCTTATGGTAAAATAGATCCGTGCGCGTAAGAAGCCAAGATTTGCCCATAGTGTTCAATCGGGCTTTGAAATAAGGAATCCGGTCATATGGCAAACACAAAAAGAGAACTCCGGGTGAACTAGACTGTTAAGTGTTCACTCAGACTTTGGCACAAGTCCAAGCGCAAACAAATCAGTGACACCCGCAGCTTTCACAACCAGCGTTAGGCAAAATAGCGAAAACACTTCATGAAAATGGAATTTAAGCACTATTTAACTGCTTTTTGCACATATTTTGGAAAATGATCTGACCGTGTTAGAGTTCTGTTAACTGTCCTGTAATGCTTTGCAATATTTCCTCACCCAGCTCGAGTGCTAGAGCAGTTTTACAGCTGGAACCAATCAGAAATAGTAACTGGTATTCTAGAGTAAATATCTCTATACATAATGATGATCCACCAACAGGCTCTTACGTTGGGGTTTTAAAATGTTAAATGTTCCATAGTTCCCACACTCAAACTTTAACGATCCCCTTCATTAGAAATCAGATTGCCAGAATAATAAGTTGACCAAAGTTACACATATCATTTAATTTGTAGTATAATAAAAAGCCAAATCCATCAAGGCGGATCACATGAGTTTCTCTGTTAGTTTGTTTTAAAGACAGTTTATTTAACATCGCGCCCTCCGGCCTATCAGCTGGTGGTGTGTTCAATAATATATCTGTTTTATTGGAGCTACTGCGGCTGTAAAAGGGCCGTCTCCCTCACTTTCTCTCTTCACTCATCTCATGCTCAGATGAGCACCTATCACATTAAACGATCGCGTGAGAAAGAAGAGGAGGGCGCACGAAAAGCGCACAGAGAGGGGACGGGGTTGAGCGCGCGAGCTTTAGGCCCGCTGTCAATGAGCTCGAGCGGAGTAAATTAGGATGGTGGGGCGGGCTATCAGACCATTACCACACTGTTGTTGAAATTACTTGATTTATCAGAGAGTCTTAGTGTGTTGACACCTCACATGGCCACTTTACAGGTAAATGACTAGTGTCTAACTCTTAATGTGCTGCCAGTCTGTCATTGCACTGTTAGAAGGTGGACTGGAGTTGTTAGTTATCACGGAGTTTATTCTGCTCTTTCAACACTTAGGATAAAGAAGCACATTTACATTGTATTGTAAATCTTTGGTAGACGTATTAATAGACCAGCAATAATTAATTTGTTTTTTTTCTAAAGAAATTATCATTTAATTTAATTTGAACTATTTCCACAGTATTTCCGTTTTGTTGTAATGCTCTGCGGCACATGGTCCACGCAAAAGCAAACATAAATTAGATGTCTTGTAGTGCTTGTAGCGGATTTTTCTTCTTCTAACATGATATTCAAGTTGGAATGGATTTCCTTTTCATGCAAAAAAATTAGGAAAAATATCAGCAAATCACCAAATGACTTGTGGAACAACTATAATAACCATAATACTGTGATTACTATTTTTGTTTTGGTTCCATCTTTTTTCTCTTTTTTTATCAATTGAAATTAGACAACAATATATTTATACAAAGTATTGAACCCTGTGGGCAATTATTTTGTCTTTCAAATGATCATTGTCAATTCTTGTGTAATGCAAAAAATACTTTCCACATTTTCAACAGTGATGCTGTGTGTAGTGATTACAGGTATCAGTGTTTCCTTCTCAGTTGTTTATGTGTTTCTTTCTATTTGATTTGGCTTAATTTGATTTCAGTTTAACCTTTGCAGCTGACTGTAAGTAGGAAAGTTAAATGAAACAAAGGATGACGCTCTTAATAACTTAACTTATGTCAACTCTCAAAAGAGCTGCGCAGGCTCTGGTTAATGTGTCGGTGTAGTATGAACATGATGTGAACACTTCTAGCCAACCCTCCAGCAGTATGACAACTATCATCTTAAACATCTTTCAGTTCAGCAGCAAGGTTGTGTTAACGTGGCCTGTTTTTTTATTGCAAAAATGTCACACATTTTGCATTTTTATATATTTGCATGGGAAACAAATGAGTAACGTACAATAGAATAGAAGTAACACACTAACAAGTTTCTCTCGTTTTGCTCCCGGATGGGACACGAAAAGAGCTTTGTAAGCTACACATCCTCTAGGAAAAAAAAAAGCAAAAAAGCAAAAAGCAAAAGCAAAACACATTGAAAAGGAAAGACAGTTGGACTACATAAAACAATGTGTTGTTGTATTGTTGTAGTGGTGTTGATGTTCAACTTGTATTAAATTATACTTTATAAACAGGAAACTATTTGTAAGTGAAAATTAACTTTGTACCAACTTTGTAACAAAAAGGAAGAAAAGAAATTGCGAACTGTGATTTGGATCCGCCACAACATTTTATGGGTTCTTTGTTGGCCCATGCTACTCCCTGCCTCTAAGTTTAATTAAAATTGTGCGAGTAGTTTTTCCGTTATCCTGCTGACAAACAAACTCAACCGAAAACATAACCTCATCGACAGTTATAATGAATACTTTGGCAGTCTAATCTTAGGGCTTCAGGCAAATTTGAGACAGAAGTATCTCTCTTATAAACAATAAATGATCTAACAACACACACAAAAAAGTCTTTACTTATACCTTCCCTGTTCTTTTGAAAGATCTTATATGGCATTTTTGGAGTAGCTGATATAAGAGCAACATTATAACAAAATTATTATCATAACTTCCTTTTTATAACTTATAGAGCAAATATAGAATAGTCCAGATGAAATTGACATGCAGAGAGGACCAAAATAAAGACAGATTCCAGATATTAAATAAGAGAAAATGCAGCCATCAGAGAGAAGTGGGGTAGAGGAAACTGAAGGGGGGTGAGAGGGGTGTCGAGCAAAGAGTGAAGGAATACCAGGGCAGCTATCCTAACCTGAAGCGACATAAAAAAGTAAAGAGCCTGAGCCTGTGCGTGTGTGTGTGTGTGTGTGTGTGTGTGTGTGTGTGTGTGTGTGTGTGGATGGGGGTCTGAGTGCGTGTGTGTTAGTGAGACACCAGGCTGCACTCTGTTTTCTTCAGTCTTGTCACGCAACATTCCTCGAAGCCCCGCCCTTCTTCCACTACTACACTTCCTGAGTGTGTGTGAAGTCTTTCTGACCTACCAACCAACCAACACACACACACACACACACACACACACACACACACGCACACACACACACACACATACACGCACACACACACACACACACATGCACATCTGAGAAATGGCCTATTTTCAATGACACTTAGGCTAAAGTGATTATGGTATAGTCTCCATACTCGTAGTTTGCAGGGGCTCGGGCATGTTTTCGCCCTTTAATGTGCTGTCAATGAATTAGTGAATTCATGGATCACCTTAATCTGACCCTCCCCATCCTGAACTAAATCGCCCACAATACCATTGATGTAAAATGCGATGCCCCTAATCTGTATGTTAACCTAATGGGGGTATTTGTAGTATGGATCCCCAGTGAGATGCTACATGACAGGACACTGAAATCAAGAGGCTGCCACAGTCGGATCGAGTGTCTGCAGTGAAAAGGCATCTCTTATTCCTGTAACTCCATACATGAAATTTGAGACAAAAGTGATCAAGAAAATTATGCATCAATTTATGATCTTTTATTTCTGAAATGCACAACTCGTTCAGAAGAGGTAAACTTTCTTCAGAAATCTGAATCAAGCCCAGTTGCTTTTGACCCAGTACTTCTTGATATATCATAACGGCCGAGAATCTTCACATACCTTATATCCTTTTTCTCATAACACTGAAAATATGTAGAAACATTTCAGCCAAACAGAGACAATGCTTCTGGTAAGGAAATGAACTCCTAACTACTTTTTAAATAACAAAATGAAAACTTAAAAAAAAATGCTTATTATTTTTTAAAACAAAAAAATGTAAAATACACTTAAATATATATTTGACTTGAAGTGATTTTTTTCTAAAATAGTTTTACACAGAAAATAACTGTATTCTATTTACCAGAGAACCATTATTGCTCACAATCTCAATTAGATTTTTTTGCATTGATTGCAAACAAATGTCAGAAAATAATTCTCTTTTGACTGCCATTTTCTTTGTTTAAATATCTAACAAAAAAATATATATATATTTTGCCAGGTTGTCAGTTGCTATCTGTTTCCAATTTTTATTTTTAATTTCCCTTTTTTTCCTCGTTCACAGTGAGAAATTACTGTGGCCAAAAAGATAACTTATATAAATATTGTCAAAATATTGTCAAAATAATAATTTTGCATTATTGTCTATTATGTTGATAATCCCATGGTCATAGATATAACATTTTAGCAATGCAATTTGAGCATCATTTTGTAGAGTGCAGTTAAAGAAAAGAAAATGAAAAAGAAAATGAAAAGAAACAGTAACTTAAAAAGAAAATTTGGCGAAGAGGGACCTCAAACGATATTTTCACTAAATATGCAATATAATATATATCCAATATAATACTCAGTGTCCTTCATGTTTTTAACATAATTTGTGTAAAATCATTTATACATTTTAAAAACACTCTATGAGAGTTCATTCAGGTTTTTCGAGTCACTTATATTCTAATTATATTTGATTGTTTTGTTATTTAAAAAAATCATCAGACAAGTTTCACTTGCAAGTGCTTTTAGCACAAATAATATGTTTTCTTTAAACCCCTATTGGAACATACATCATTCACCTCTCACCTTCTGCGTTTTCTTGGATTTTTCCAAATATTTTCCAGGGCTGAAGTTTTCTCAACACTTAACCAGAGTGATGAGCGAAGAGTAATGTGGGTAAGGTAACGTGGGGGAACGCTCTGCGTGTGTGCGTATATGTATGTGTGTGAGAGGCATGATTAGACACATGGAGGCCCACTGCCGAGTTCTGCCCGCAGCATTCTGGCTGATGATTGGTTGAAGCTACACAGTTACCTCTCCCTCCACAAGTCCCTGGCCTTTGTCAAGACCCATACTGTCAAACACATTTATACACACACACACACACACACACACACACACACACACACACCTCACACTCTGGTACTAATTATGACTATGTTTCAATCAAACTATTTGAATTCTTAAATGGCCATAAGGCTTTGATGTAAAAATAGCAAATAATAATAACCAGAATAGTATTTTTTCATTGGCATTTATCAATTTTTTCCTTTCCCTTTTTATCTTAATGGCACCATTCTCACACTTTCCATATGTCATCACCAAGTGGCACCAAAGAACAAGTTTTCATCAGCTCCCTCTGCAGCTGACACCCACTTTAAGTCCTTGTGTTCTCACAGCTAACTCCGCTGTCACTTATCCTCTTCTTGTATGATCATGTCCAAACATATAGCCCTTTAAAGTTACTGATCCTACCTGTGAGGACCAATCTGCTCTCTGTGCTGGTTGATGATTGTGTTAATTAATGTGTTAATTAATGTTCATTCTGGTTTGTTGTGATTCTTATATAAAAAAATAAAAAAAATTTCAGTTTTATTACCAGCATATATGTCTAATGTGAATTCCAACCATAAGATGGCACTAGAGTCCAACTAATAACAGTCGTTAAACAAAAGCTGCTGCCCCCCATCAATTATTTTCAGTGGTTGTCATAGTAACAGGTATGCCTTTCTGCTCCCCCTGAAGGGTTTTAATCTTCAAGATCCTTCACTCTACCTTGCCACCTGTTTGGGAAGCACCACTTGGAGAAAATCACTACCGGTTCTCTCTTCAATTGAGTAGTGGTGTAATGGAGCGCTGAATTGGTTTGCTGTTGTAACAGATTCACATGTTACATGTATTTTTCTGGAAATATCATGACTTGTTGATTTAGACTCAGAACACCCATATTTTGTCATCTGCATTATTTTCTTTGATGCTGCCAAACATAACAGATTTCTGTGATGTGGTTTTATTCTCTAAAATAGTTAATGATTAATCTGAACTTGATTTGTACAGTCATTTGTCTTATTCATTTTTTATTATTCCCATCACTTGTTCAGCTTCTGCACTTCATGAATAATGTGTAAGGTTAAATTTATTCCACTACCAATGGCAGCAACCCATTAGCCTTGTAATTACTTATGTGATTTAAGTTGGTGGTTTCCAGTCCCACAGTACAGCTGAATTTCATTATAGCCATCTAACAGGGACTTTTTAAACCTGGGGGTGGCAGGCAAATGGGGTGGTTCAGGCTAAAGTTAGAAATTCTGAAAAATAACCTCTTATAGTTACTGAGAACTGAAACGTGATACATACATAACAAGAATGTGAACTAAAAATTGGACAACCAGCTGCAGCAGACAAAGAAAAAAGGCAAGGGCTAGAAAGCTTCCACAACTCGTACAATATGACCTGTAACAGGAGGAAATGCTGACTATATACAGAAAGACTAATGAGCCGATGAGGAGCAGCTCGGGAAGCAGGGTCTCCTCAGCTGATGAGGGGTTGGGAACAGGTGTGCAGAGCAGGGGGCCACAGGACAGGTGAGGCATGACTGGCTCTGAAAAGCAAACACACACACACACACACACACACACACACACACACACACACACACACACACACTGGCAGGGTTCCTGGATAACTGTTTACCAATTTGCATGTCATTAACATATGTAATTCTCCTACTTTCCTTCATCTGAAAATGAACTACTAGGTTGTCTTTCAAAGCTCCCCAAAAGGCATAACTCTGCCACCTGAAAGGGCTAAGTTATATTCAAGATCATATAAGCGATCAAATTTTAGTTTATGGACAAGCACTGCTCTCGGTTATGTTGTGGTAGCAAATGCAGGGTGGATGACGTTACATAATATTGCTTTTGTCCCAATTTGTTTTTAAATGGTTGAATAATGTTAAAGTGGTTAGCATGTCCAGTTGCTAAAGTTGATATGCTAGTTGTTTTGCCTGCAAAGGTTTAATGTTTGTGATTAAATGCTAGCTAGGAGCAGGGGTTTCAAATGTATGTTGGGCATCGTTGGATAACAATGAATGGTAGCCAATTGTATGCAAGTCCAACACCGGCTAAATACTGGCAAACGGTACCTTTTTACTTTGCTAACATTGTCTCTTCAAACGCACTCCTGCATTGTTTCAAAATGTGGTAACATGGACAACTACATGACATGACACAGGAAGTTTGTATTATTCTATCATCAATGTGTCATCATTTCTAAGCATGTAAGAGATGATTTCATAGATAAGTTATAGACATAGACTGCACGTCTTTTAAATCACACTGCAACAGAGAGGAACACATGAGTGTGTGGAACGATCCCTGTCTGTCATACCGGATCGATCATCATTGAACATGTCCAGGAAAAATCCTGGGAAATTATCCGCTCCAGTGACGTCATTGTTGGCCAAAATACCACTGGTCTGAGTCATTGGACCAATTTAGCCAATCTGAGAGGCGTACTACCTAAAGGCTACCCATGTTTAGTAACACACAAACCTTTCCTTTTCCCTTCTTCTCCTTTCTTTTTCCACTGAGTGAAACCAGAAACACACATTATCTCTAACCACCTGCCTGGTTGCAGATTGGGTTCTTGGTGAAACACCCGGGAGGTCACTCATGGAGGTCTTAATCTGCCAGTATGCTTCCCCAACCACCACACCTTTCTGGGGGCCGTGTCCTACCATTTTTTGGAACTTTCCAAAACCAATCATTCGACATTCACACCTACTTAACACCGTGACTGGTCAGTGAGGACGTGAGAAAGGCGCCAGGGTTTGATCTTCTGTCTCGGCTCCCTTTTTTATTCTTGACACAAGAATTTCTTTTACTTTTCATGTGAGTAACCGAGTGCACGCCTTCCAGGAGAGACTATCTCTCTGAAAATGTGTGCCTTCATCCCCGTATTTAAACAATATTCCCCCTCTCGTTAATGGCTGTTTTATTCCAACTTCCAGTGATCCATCTGAACAACTATAGACACTTTTGATTTTACAGGTGATCAGACAACATGTCGTATGGACTCATTCTCCTCCTGAATCTGTCTTTTTCATATACGATCACATCATCATTTCTGTCACATGGATTGTCTATGTTGTATTTTTGCTATGTTGTTTATTCTTAACACACGAGATCTATTGCACGTCTGTCCGTCCTGGGAGAGGGATCCCTCCTCAGTTGCTCTCCCTGAGGCTTCTTCTATTTTTCTATTGTCACCTTTCTATTTTTATATTTCTATTCTATTGTGGTTTCTTTTGGGGAGTTTTTCATTGTGCGGTGCGAGGGTCTAAGGACAGAGGGTGTCGTATGATGTACAGTCTTGATTTGACACATTTGATTTGATTCTGTTTGAGCATAACCTGACCTTTTTTAAAGGGACAGTTCACCACCAAATCAAAAATACATATTTTCCTCTGACTTGTAGTGCTATTCATCAATCTAGATTGTTATGGTATGAGTGCCCGAGTGTCTGGCTTGAGGTGCTCAAAGAGCCGAACTACACCCGGCAACAGTATCACCGTGCAGAAGGAAGCGTATATCTACTCATTTAGGGCTTTTTCATTGGCAATTTTGAGGCTTTTCCGTTTCCATTACCAGTTTTAACATGCCGAGTTGTGTCAAGTCTCGCCCGTGATGGACCATCTCCAAAGTGCGCCCGACTCGCATCCAGGAAGGTTGCGGTGACGTCTCGCCAACCCTTGACAACCATCACACAAAGAGTTGATTTGAGTATCGGTGTGTGTTGCGAGCGAGACTCAAGTCTATTCTGTGTCCCCCATTTATACCTGTATGAAGTTGGGGTTCTTTCGAATGTCAGAGAGGTCTGAAAGAATCTGACAAGCATGCTAACTTTACACATTGACCAGTCTGTGGTGGTGATAGAGTAGGCTTGGCTTGAACTTCTCTCTCAAGATCTCTTCTTTCATCCTTTACTCAACTACTTCTGTGTGTGTGCCATTATTCTCGTTTGTACAATTCATCTTATCTCCTCCTTCTCTATGACAGCAGGCTTTATATCCTGCCTTCAAATGTGGCTATTCAGACACAACAACCCTTTTTTTTCCTGTGGACATGTTCAGATGACACTTTGTATGAACTTGTTTGTTTGAAGCATACTGACACTTTAATCCAGCCCCCTGCTCTTCTTTTCTCTTCAACATCAGTAATCCTTTCCTCTAAAAACAACGTGTTCCATTATTAATAAAAATGTAATACACAAGAGGTTTTCTCATATTCCTCACAAGTATGAATAATGTTTTGTATTCAGTGTCCTACTACTGCATCCTCAATGATGCCCAATCTCCCGTGGTGAGACAAGGCAATAACTATCACAATGTACCGTTTCACAGGTGTGTGTGTGTGTGTGTGTGTGTGTGTGTGTGTGTGTGTGTGTGTGGAGCATTAGGAGAACGCTTGTGTACGTCCTATATTTGTGTCTTTTTGCAACAGTTGCAGTTCTCACCTTTTCTTCCAATCCATTGCCAGCTCACTAACTTTTACTTTCCTTCAGGGCTGTGAATGATTAAAGACCTGGGATATTTCAGTCATATTACAATGATTCAAAAGCGGGCCAAATGTCAAATGGTACATCATTAGACTGACTGCCCCTGACTGAGTCAGCAGACAGGCTATTTGTCAAAAGCTCACTGCTGGACTTCGAAGTTTAACTACAGAGCTAATATGGGTGGTCACACAGATTCATGGGCAAGGTGATATCCGCAGCATATCCGCAGTCGTTATGTGTGTGCACAATTGCCCACAGGCACACCTCTGCTTCCTTGCACTACCCACTCTTCTCTTCCTCCTTATGTCCCTGAGAGATAGTGGTGTATGGATAAACAGTGAGTAAAGGTCCACGGAGATATGACTACAACACGAGAGATTTGAGACAATATTCAATTAACAGGCTCAGATCCCAAGGAACTTTGTAATTGATATGTTAAAGAGGGAGAGAGAGAGGGCAGGAGGGAGAGAGGGGGGAAGGGCGAGGCAGAGGGAGAGAGAGAGGGGGGAAGGGAGAGAGAGAGGGGGGAAGGGAGAGGGAGAAAGAGAGGGGGGAAGGGAGAAGCAGAGGGAGAGAGCGAGAGAGAGGGGGAGAGAGAGATTGGGAGATGTGAAGTGTTGGGGTGGAAGAGGATTTTTGTTATCTGCAGAGAGGTTTAATGAAAGTGAACGATAACATTTTAAAAATGTAATGTGTCTTTTTTTACGTTGAAGTTTGTGTTGGAGTTGGACTGCATTATACTGAGCGGTGTTTCTGGAGTGTACTTCTTTGAATTTCACAACATAATATTATTTTAATGGCAGGTATAGACCTAATGTTGGCCATGCTCCCATGCTAACAGTCTTTATATACAGTCTATGATTAGCACTTGTTGCGAGTTCGTTCATTTCAAATGAGGAGACTTGACTATGAGTAGATTTGCAACTCAGTTTAATAAAACCTGGTGAATGACAGCTTGGCCAAGGACTCCAAGTGTATCAGGAAGTCATAGTCAGCAGATTGCTGTTACTCTATAACCACCATCCACATCTTGAGAGCCCCGAGCTTCTGTTGCAGATGCAATTTATACAGTGGTAGGCGTGGCCTCTTATGGCATATCTCATTACTATGCCAGGAAGTCTGTGGTTTAGACTTAGCTTCCTTAGTTGGTGCACAAGCTTTGTCCAAAGCCTCTTGGCATCACGATCAACCAATCAGCGACGACTCCTTGGGTGCTATTACACGTGGCAGGCTGCGTTTGCCCAATTCTTCTACAACCGGTACCTGACCTTACCTAGACCTAACTCCTTTATGCGCAGGCTACCTTATCTGTTCTCTCTGGGTGTTTTTCTGTTATCGGCCTTCTCTGCTTAGGCGTCACTCTGATGCACCCATCCACTCATTTTATAGTCATAGCAGCTAAATCCTTCAACACTTGACTAAGGGTTACATGTATCCTATCCATCAGAGCCTAATAGCTATCTGGGATAAGTGATTGTCTTCCTTGTCACAGTGTACATTTCATATGAGCACATTTAGCTTAATCACATTGGTTATATTTATTCATCACACAGTTACATTCAAGCGTCAAGGCAGCAAGGTATACATTTTTAATTTCTAACACACTAAACACCAAGTACAGCTGAGGCTGATGGGAATGTCCTCAGTATGCAGGTATTTGGTCATAAACCAAAGTATTGGATACATTAAAGTTCTGACCTCATGATGATGGTGTTGAACTAAAAGTCAGGGGATCACCAAAGTCTTAAGGATTCTTCCTCTGGACTCCATCGATATGCGGACAGAATTACATATTAAACCATCCAATAGTTGTTGATATTTCAGTCGGGACCAAATTGCTGGACTGACTACCTTTTTAATGTAATCTTAGTCTTAGTTCTTGTTAAATGCTATCATATTAAGTCACCTGTTTTAGTTGACTAAATGTCTGGGCATTGTAGTCTTATCTTAGTCAAAGAAAACCGTAACAATTTTATTCTAGTTTTATTAAATGAAAACTGTTGACATTTTAGTCTTTTTTTGTCATCAGATTATATTGAACATTTCAGTCAATGTAGTTTGGCCAAAATATCACTTTATTTCTTTCCTCAATAAGCCCTGTTGTTGTCATTGTTAACTTTAACTTGGGTAAGTAAGTTACTCAGAGCGCTCCTGACTTTGCTCATTGTGTGCTGCCAATGTAGTCCTGATATTGCGTGTGCAGCACAGGAAACAGCACTGTTACATTGAAAATATATACATATAAAAAACGAAAACTAAGAGAGATTTTGGTAAAGATTTATTAAACTACATTTTAGTCTTGTCGTTTTTCATCAACAATATTGCATGTTGATAGTCCCAGTTAGTGTTTAATGCTGTCAACTCATCGTCTCGTCTTAGTCGTGGGGGAAAAAAGGCTGTTGAATGTTAATGAAATGAACACAGGAAGGGAGGGACTGTTCTGCCAACCTCAGTGTGACGACAAGACTTAAAATAAGACTTTGGCACGTCTTTTGCTGGCTTTTAAAACTATGTTTGACTTAATGGTTTGAATTGTAATTGTGGAAATAGTAACTAGAATGCAAGATTAACAGGCAGATGGAGTCGTGGTGGAAAGTGACCTAAACTTGAGGGTGAAGGTGTCAACTTACCAGTTGATCTACACTGCAACCCTCACCTTGTGGTCATGAGCTTTGGGTTGTGGCCGAAAGAATGAGATCGCTGAGAAAGTGGTTGGAATTAATGTCCTTTGCAGCATGGCTGAGCTCACTGTTGGAGATAGGGAGAGGAGCTCAGACAATCAGAAGGAGCTTGGACTTGGACCGCTGCTCCTTTGCATTGAAAGGAACTAATTAAGGTGGCTTGAGCATCTGATGAGGGTGCCCCCTGGACGCCTCCCTTTTGATGTTGGTCAACCACCAGCTGGGAGGGGAACTCAGGGCAGACCCAGAGGGGATAACATATCCAACATAACCTGGGAACATCTTCCTTCAGGAGGAGCTGCGGGACTTAGGAGAAAGGACGTAGAGGCTACATTGCTTACCTACTGGACTTAGATACTGCAACCCAGACCTGGATAAGTGATGAAAAATGCATGGATGAGTGGATGATTTGTAAATGTCTTGGATGCTCTGGAAATGTTCTTCTTAACCTGCCTTGTAATTCAGGTGACTTTCAGATGACTTTACTACACTGACATCGCACCACGGAAAATAGTTTAACTATATACAATAATTTAGCCAAGCTTGTTTAGGCATTGCTCCCTCTTTTGAAGCACAAGCTTGTTTTATAAGCTACTCAGAAAGAGTGCAGTTTAGTTCTCTCAGAATGAGTCAAGACTTAGACCTTGGACATCAAAGAAATTAGAAAATGTATCAAAAAGGTAATGAATGTACCTTTCAGTGAACTCAGGGATATTGGCATTAAAGTGTTACATTCACACCAGTTCATGGTGGAGGGTTCTTTTCACTGCCTGTGCTTTGCATTTAGAGAGAAAAGAAAACGGTCTAGAGAAGAGGGTTGTATAAAAGATTTCTGATTGAATAAGACTTATTTATGGAAAATATAAGCGAAAAGGTTGAGGTTCATTTCACCAAACTCTCTTCTATCAAAGAGCACTTTACCGTTAGCCTTTGTTCTTGAGAACTCTCTGAGAGATTTCAAGGTTAACGAAGTGATTCAAGCCCTGACCTCTAATGAAGCCATTTTGAAGCTGTATTTAGAAGTAAAGGTATTTATGTTTTCCTTTGGAGGCTTCACCCCACATATTAAATAATAGTTGCAGTAATATTTTTTTGCCAACATCTCTTTCTCTGCGAGGTTGTTAATGCATGCACATTCACACAGGCTCTTTGTAGTCCTTCAGAATTCATTACAGCATCATCTTCCTGCCTCAAACCAGCAGCCTTGATATCCTCAGGGTCTGTTGCTTGATCACCAGAGATCTCCTATCCAGAGGCAGGAATAGTTCAGCCGGCACTCTGCCAGCTTCTTCTGGCCTTTAAAATCTTCATCACAGTGTTACTCACTCCAACTGTGTGGACAGTGACTTTCATTTAGCCCGTCCAGAATGATTTAGTCAGTACTGCAGAAGAGCCTCCAACATTTTGTCACTGTGAAGCGTCTCCTATTTAACACAGGGCTGATAATATGCTTCAATCCTAGTGAGCTTTGCCAGAGTTTCTAAGTTGGTAAAAGCTGATTTCTGTGTCTGTGTCACTAGTAGTTTAACATAAAACTTAAAGGGATACTTCAACATGAGGTGAGATGATTGATATCAATCTCATGTGCAATAAATGCAGAGATGGAGCCAATATGTTTTGAGCCTCACAACACTCACTCACACCTTCAGTCTTTATGCTAAACTAGGCTAAACACTGGTCTGGCTCCAGCTCCATACTCAAAGGGAAATTACAGTTTATTACAATTTGGATTGTATTGGGCCAACTTTTCTATTTAGTGATATGATTTCACGTATGCATTTGTAAACAAGATTAGTCTTATTTAGTTGCAGGAAAAAACTACTGTCACATTAATACACAAACTCTCTGCTGTAAACATCCATCACAGTTCACAGACCAATTTCCTTGTTCGTCTTTGACCTCTACTTGGATTAGTTGTGGTCACTCACAGTTTACGTGTACAATTCAGGATTATAAGCGACATTACGAGTGTGCTCACTTTCATTTTTATCTCCAAAAACATCTGTAGCTAATCTGGCTAAACTGCTATCTTGTTTACAACCTGTATGATTGTCTGACTGCTCATGAATCTTACTTCTTAATCTTTTCTGCTCTCCAGGATCCAAGCAATTACTTTGGTGTGCACAATGTTATTATAACTGATCCAGTGAATAAAAATAAAACCTAAGTTGTAATGAATGCAGGTTTCCTTGATTTTCTAATTTCACTTTCACAAAGAAAGAAACTAAGTCAATTTCAGAAAAAAATGTTGATCTATTCCTTTAAGGAAAACATTGCAGCAAAACACACAACCACAAATTTAGCATCATGCCATAATAGTTTAAAAACTGACTTTTCATAAGATCTTTTTTGCTGTCCTTGTTCAGGTAATGGAGAAACTGGGCCACAGCAAGACTTGATATTCTTAATTACTTGGCGTCTTGACACATGGAGTTCCCCCTGTAAGCTGCATGCTGATACCCAACCTGTTCCTCTGCAGCGGTGCCGCGTCGTGGCACAGCCTCCTGGGAGCTGAGACGCAACTGCAGGTAAGATGAGACGAGTCTCTAAGTTTAGCTGCTTGTTTGTCTGAGTCTTACGGTTCAGTCTGTGGGAAGTCAGAAAAATACAAATGCTCCCAAATGCATACAAAGGCAAATCTCAAACAACAATAACGCATCACAGAGTGTGTTACAACCGTGTATCCTCAAGGATCAGCACACACAGAGTTTCCACAGAGAAGCAGCAGTCTGACTGTGTCTCTGCCCTGCAGAGTTTTCCCCGCTGCGTGTCGGCTCTTACCCCTGGCTTCCTACAACTCTCTGTTGGAACACAACGCTTGTTTTGCGAGGACGTGTAGATTAAACAACTGACAGCCTTCACTATTAATTAGGTTGCTAGGGCTTTGCTGTCACTGGGGCTGGGCTGGTAAATGCTGCTTTTCGTCCAGCGTGGCTCTGAAGGGGATTATCATTGACATTCTCATTTTAATTCGGCACACAGCATGATGGCCTGACAGACACATGAGACAAGCACATATACAGATACACACACGTCTAGAACATCTTTGTTTTTATATAGTCCGAATTTAGGGATATCTATATATTGTTCCTCTTCAAGATTCACATCTGGCTTGTTTCCCCCAACCATACAACATTTCTTCATATCCTTCATGATTGGTGTACATCTACAATAATTAGTGAAGACTGTTTGTCCCCGACACCAAACTCGAAACTCAGACACCAAGGCATTTTGAAAGTAAAAAGTTTTTTAGAAAAGTTAAAAGTTAATTAAAAAAACTGAATTACAGGTT
>CALSCE010003134.1:7161084-7177157 GCA_943593645.1 Bovichtus variegatus
GTGTGTGTGTGTGTGTGTGTGTGTGTGTGTGTGTGTGTGTGTGTGTGGGCAAATGCACTTCCTTTGTCCTTGCAGCCCAATAAGTGTCTGGGTTTTCTGAGTTCACTGGTGAATGATTACATTAAAGAGGCAGAGACAGAAAGAGAGGGGGAGAAAGGAAGCGATGCCAACCAGAAGTAGAGAGGGTGGGAGGGAGTGAAGCGCAGAGCCCTTTTCATATATATCACCTCAGGAAGTATGTGATAGTAACAGCATGGTAAATTACATTTCAAGAATGTGTTGATCCCGAGCGTCCAGTCACAGACTACATTTACAATTTCTGTAACCTGTCAGACCCTTGAGGGAAATAGGCTCATGTCGTCTTTTGTGTCTGACTTTTCAATTCTCACACAGAAGGCTAAATGAAGGTTAGCCTGCTGGTAACAGCTGCAGCTGCAACAGTATCAGCATCGTCCTCCTGTGTGTGCTCTGGATGTTGTTGTGTTAGACGTCCATCACATGCTTATATGACCAACCTGCCACCTAGTGATAGACTTTCTTGTGTCAACTCAATTGTTCTTGTGGAGAATATTCTTTTTATGTTATCCCAGCATGTATTTCTTTTGCAGTTGTTTGAAATTGCATTTAGAGTTTATCTTTGAGGCCATACAAGCAGGGAAAATTCAATCCTGTCGCCAGAGAAGAACGTTGATATTGGACGATTCTTTAAAAACACCGGATTACGTTCGATGAAAATTTATTTACAAATCTTGCTTTCTACAATGTCTCTGCAATGGAGCTATGCTTTTAAGGTTAGAGAAAGATTGTTATGGTGAATAAATTGCGGTTAAGATATGGTTAGGCTCAGACAACTTAGTTAAAAGACCAGAGAGGCATTCTGAAATTCTAAACTGTGCTTTAAACTCAAGAGTGTGACCCAAGAGAAATGTGGGATTAGATTTAAAGCAATTTCTATTTCCCTACTGGATTATATTTTTTCTCCATTACAGGTATTTTGGAGAACTATTAATAGTTCTTGAATGGATGTGTTACATTCAAACAGGTGTACTAATACAGAATTTGTTTACTAATTTAAAAATGGATATTAAAGCTTTTTACCCATTGGTGGGTTACGATGAAAATGTGTATTTGCTAGAAAATATTGTGAAAAGTTGATTGTAATGTTATACTTTGTATTTTATTTTATTTATTTAATTTTGACCTGATGATGGCCCTAGAGAAAAAGTCAGGATCACCAAAGTTCACAAAGACCATGCATGTCTGCATTAAATTGCATGGTAATACATCCAACCGTGGATGAGACATTTCACACACAAATGTCAAACTGGTTGTGCTAGAGGAATAGCAGGGCAACACAACATTAGGATTCATCCTCTGGGGACAATAAATATCTGTACAAACTTAAAAATAAAAACGTCAATCTCATGATGGCATAAAAGGAAAAGTCAAGGGATTACCAAAGTGAGTGAGTGAGTGAAATAGTTTGATATTTCAGTCTAGAACAAACTGGTGGACAGCGACCAAACCACTTTGCCATCCTTTGAGCCAAAAAGGAACTGTAAATGATGTTTTGCAGCAGTATAACAAGTTAATGTTGCCACAAGAAGTCCTTGTCAGGCACACATAAACACAGGTTATTTTATACATCGAAACAACCAGCAATGCTGTCATTTTTCCAGCCATTTTATGCCCACAGCCAAAGTAGGATGTCTTTTCTGTGGCAATGGTGAAAGTAAAGGGGTGGAGGTTGGGGTGGGAAATGTGCATGCAGTGTGCCTGACTTTCATGCAGGAAGATGCAACACTCACCTTTTTATAAACTGCAACAATAATCTTTCCCTAACCCTGATCAAGTAATCTACATCTAACAAAACCTTAGCCATAGTAGTGGAAGATCAGAAAACAGCCATATGAATTGTTTGTGTTCTTGTCACAAGTAAAGGTTATGAAAGACATGGATAAAGCATGTGGTCCAGCCAATAGGGGTGTCAGATCAATAAATACTCACGTGTCATTTTGGAAGGCAATGACAAACATCCATTTTTGTTCTTATCATCTTATGTTTTGTTTAACAGCAGGAACATGGAATCTCAGAGTTACATTATTCCAGGTGAAAAATGTCCTCAGTGATGTCAAAGCATATCCTTTATCATTCTCTGACTACTTGTACGTAAGACCATGCTTTATTTTGGTCATTTTTTTTATTAATCTCTGTCTTAATGCTGGCTGTTCTGATAGTGTCCCTCGCACTGAGAGCTTTTGAGAACTTTGGATTGCTTAGATGTCTAAATCGGTTACTGACCTGTGTATGTTGTTTCTGGGCGGACCTTTAATTTGAAAAGATGGCCTTCCATGTTGGTGAATCTAATGATTAGGGTTGATGTCATCCTCATCCACAGGATGTCAGCTTGCACTGAGAGGGTGCAATAGACGTAACCTTAAGCTGTTCCAAGAAAAACCCACTCACCTCAATCAGTGTACCATTGCAGATCATTCTTAAGTTGTCCTCTTAGACTCTTTCCGTGAGGACTGATCTGGTCTGATGGTCTTAAAAGGTCTGGAAAGATATTACATGGTGTTTCTGGCCTCCCTGCGTCACCAGTGACAAAACTGGACAGCTCGATGACAATGAGCTTAAAGGGCAACTTTGCACACACATACACACAACAACACAAAATAGTGTACACACTACTGTGTGTTGACAAGGTGGTGACTGTTGTGTTGTTTTGAAGGTCAGCGGCTGGCTGTGCAGAGCTGTATATGGCCCCGGGGCTCAGTTTCCTTTCCTTATACCCTTCTATCAGCCGTGATTCTTAATGCTGATGTGTGTTTTCTTCAGCTCCCTTGGCTTTTCCTAATGACCCTATACATTATGCATCAGTTCCATTATTCTCTGTGGAAATAAGATTCTTCAGAATGAGCCACTGATATGGATAACTGGCAACTATAGCTGCCTTACAGTTTGTTTTATTGAGACCGACAGTAAACATATGCAGATACAGATAACGTGTGTGTAACAGAAGGATCCTGATTGACTGTGGCTACTGACAGAGATTCAGTCATGTACATTTCTATGGTAATATCTGTGGACATTGTTGTAGAAGAGTACTGGGCAAGGAACAGCCAAAGTGATTCATTAACGTTACACCCTCTGATGTGTTTGTACACCAGCAGTGTGAATTCTAAGATTGTCATTGAGAGTATTTGTGTCCACAGTCGTCCCTGCCTCTCTAACTTGTTCCTTGGCTGACTGGACCGCCCTTGACATGTTTTACCATAGCATTACATGACAAGCAGTTGATAACACAAACTGCCATCTCTTTTGCAAGTTTATGCTTCACTACCAGGAGCCAGCTTCATATACCTATGTGTATTTTCAAGACTGGGTATGCAGAAGAAATTTTGAGGGGATTAAACTAAATATGCATTATAAATTGGAGAAAGTTGCAGGATCATTTATGAACAGCGTACGTCAATATTAAAGTACTAAATCAAAGCAAATGTTGAGATTTTCCGGTCCTTAGCTGCACTAAGAAATATTTCTCTATTATAAAAGACTCAAATCCCAGTGTAATGTGTGAGGGGTCGCCCATACTGAGGAACTGACAGAGAAGTATCCCTCAACTCTGCAGTTCCCCTCAGCTCGACCACAGACTGTATAAAAGCAGTGGACATAGCCACTATGACATCACCCGTTGGTTTGTGGACTACCGTTTTGAGGCTTTGAGCCAGAAGTGACTATAGCCGGTTAAAAGTGACTAGTGATTAGAAGTGATATAGACCGGCGGGGCCCGCTACGTTACCAGCTAGTGCTATAGCTAGTTTGCTAGCTTGGCTAGCAAGGGGTATCCATCATTTATATTAACTATCATATTTATTAGTATGCTAATTTTGGCCAGCAAAAAGCATGTTTAAAACAAAATGTTTAGTGAGGTAATAAATCGAGTGTAGGGTCATTTTCTCATAGGCCATTAGAAAGAACGCAGGTTTAAGCCCCTTCAGCATTGGCTTCACTTATCCGACCCATAAGTTGCTCCATAAGCTCTACGGAGCTTTTTAGAGCTCATTGTTTTGGTTTTATGGCCCCCAACTTTACTCTTTTGGTTCATCCTCACAGCTTTCATTACCTTAATTTCCAGCTGCAGCAGACAGCTGTAATGTAATGAATTTTTTTGTATGAAACAATGTGAATGAATGGGGCTGTTGTGTGTCTGCATGTGTATGTGTGTCAGCATCACTTAGAGCTTAATTATGCGAAGCAGGTTAATTGTTTTGTTATTAGTCAAGATAACAAGGATACGCTTCAGAGCTTTTTTAATTATCGGTTTCTAATGTCTCGTACCTCTCTCGCTGTACATGAACATGTACACACACACACACATACACACACACTACTCAACCATGCCAATAACATACAATCATGCACACAACCAGCATATGATATGTGTGTACCTTGTGTATGCTGCATACTTATGCATAACACATGCTTAGAAATGCTGCACCACATATTTAGTATTTTAATGAAAATGTGTCTAACATGTGCCCTGGTTTGTGTGTGTGTTTACATGGGTGCTTCTAGGCATGCGATTGAGTCACTGTATTTAGCCATTGTTGTGAATTCATGAGTGTAATTTTATGACAAATGTATTAATTAATCTTGTGGTACAAGATAAGATATGAAATTGTAAGAAAGGTAGCGACAGAAGTGAATGTATGTAGTTTAATCGGGCTCGGTGTCAGCCAAACCAGCGTGCAGTGAAGCAGAGTGATACAGACCTAATGGAACTAATGACTTTGTTTTTGTAAAGTTACTTCAAGCAGAAAAATCACTGTTGCTATTAATTCATTGGCCATTTTTTAAAGGGGGAAGCCTAAACAACAGAAATACAGATAGATTTGAAGTTTCTCAACAGGATTTAAAGCAATAAAAACGGTGGTGTAGTAGGATGATAAGCCACTTCTATTTCCATTGGTTAAATGCAATTTATCCAGTCTCTCAAGCTGTAATCATCTATAAGTTTATTATTGAACTTTTTCTGGTAACAGGAAAATAGAATGTATGGTAATAATAAAAATAAGAAGTACAATAGGCTGATGTGTGGTTCAAATTTTATTCACAAATTAATTTATATTAATTAAATTAATATAAAAATTAAATTTATTAATTTACTTACTAACAAAATATTCTCTTCTCCACAATTCCATAAAATACAACACAGTGCAGTAAAAACAGCTCATTGAACAAACTCATTATATTCTTCATCTTTTTGCTTCTACTATAGTGAAATGAGATATTGTTAAATGGAGCACAATGACATTCAAATAGCAATGGCTGGTTTCTTTTCAAAATACTTTTATATCACCTTTGCTATAAATTTGCTATCTGAATTTTTTTTCTATGACCAGGAATGCAACACTAAGTGCTTCACTTCCACGTCGGGAGTAAATAAGGCCTGGGTGTAATTTCTCTTTTAACTAGAGGATATCTCCTTTTGGGATGAAGCTCTTTCCACCGTGACAGTGAAACCTAAGTTGAAACAGTGTGGTTGTTGTCAGGAGGGTGGCTCAGTGCTAATAAACCACGAGACATTCTAACTTTGGACCAGGAGTGTTATTGATCTAATCACTTGTAGAGCTGAAGCGGGAGGAAGGACACTTTACCTCTCTTGAACAAGGAAAGTAATTGGGTGAACTGACCTTGCAGAGACGCAGGAGAGAAATGGAGCCAGCAAGAGAGTCACTCAGATAGAAGGGTTAGAGAGTGAAAAACTCACCTTGAGCTTACTGGGCTTGATACATGGCAGATATAGGCAGCACCTCTCCTCTATTTACCTCCCGTGACATAAATGTAAAGAGGATATAGTTTGCATAACTTGCCTGCTGGTGACACACAATGCTCCTGAAAATCTTGATGCATGTTCACATGAACACCTATGTGATGCAATCTAGTAGATTTATTAACTTGTGATTATTTGTGCCTGAATTTGGTGTCCAAATGAACTGAGGTTAAACTAGATGATGAGTAGAAAATAAGCAAAATAAAGCCTGGCTCAGACAGCCATTCCAAATCTGTTTTTTGGCATATCCAAATTGTATCCACATTGATTTTGAACATCTGGACAGCAAAGAAAAACACATGAAATACGATGTTTGCAAATCGGATCCAATCCACATTTGGAGGTGGTTTGAAATGCATTTCTAATCGAATTTCATCAGTCCGGATGCTTTGGCCGCTCAAATCGAGTTTTATACTGTGTCACTGCGTTACCAGCCAAAGTGCATAGTTACTAACGCCTAAGTCGTCAACACAGCAACCCATTCAGATAGGTTGGTGATGTCTGGACACACAAATCTGATCTACGTATACACTTGCAACAGTGCAGACAGTGAAATGGGATTTGCCTGCAGTCTGAACGTAGCCTAATGCAACTATACAATAAAGACATTTTGTTTTACAAAAACAAAATATGTTTTTTTCTTACATTCAATATGTTTCGCCTAAATATTTGACATTTTTGCAAAATATCTCTGGAAAAACTAGTTAAGCTCTGTTGTAGCTGCTCCGTAGTGGTGAGAGGAACTACAGAATTTGGTGATAATTTCATGTAGGTTTGTCACGATCAGCAACCTTTTTCACAAAAACGCATTTGATTCGTTGTTAATGTAAAAATGTTGATCATAGCACCTTTAAATATAGTATTTACGATTCATATTTTTGAGTTTTTATATCAATATATGTTATTTATGTGATGTTATTTTTTTCAAATCACACATGTATACTGTTAACGTAAGCAGTGGCACAGGTATATTGTTGTAATGTATTGTGTTTAATGACTATTTAAATACATTTAGACTTGAAATATGATCATACATGAACTTGGATATGTGTTTTCTTTATTACATTTGGATGCCAGATTCTTTTTTCCAAACCTTATTTGTTTCTGTTTCCAAGGCAACTGTCGTTCCCTAGGGCAAAAAAAAAAAAACAGTCCTCTCCGGACCTGTATTCATAGTCTCATGTGTGTCTACTCATAATGCATTAAAACAAACAGAAACAAGAAAGCAAGTGACTGTCAAATGTTTCTTATACGTCGAGAAAAGAAACAAAATCAAGAGCAGCACTGGTTATTTATGATTGTCTCTGCACACACAGAAAACCTGAGAGACTTCCTTTACACAAAGAAGTACACAAAGAAACAAATGTTCACATTGGTCTTAGCTCAATCATGCTTTTCACAGTATTTGCAGACTGAGGCCAATTTTTCAACTGGCTGGACTATGGTCATATTTATTTTTTAAAGTTTAAAGAATGTTTTCCTTCCCGTTCTCCCTCCTGAATTTGTCCAGAAGACAGAAGAAAATGGATGGAAAACATGAAACATGAAAAGACTACTGAGTCACATTTTACTCTTTTCAATTGCTGTCAATCACATCACATGTTATTGGTCATCCTCAAAGTTGAAATGCTGAAGCAGATGGATCTCTCCAAGCCTCTAAGTCTAGAGATTAAAAACAATTTGAACTAAGGGGCCTTGAGACCACAGTTAGAATAACTTTATCTTTCCTCCTTTACCTTCAAAGCCCTTTTCAGTCTTTTATCTCCTGTAAACTTCAAGACTTCCACTGTCAGCGTTCGTGTATTGACGCTATTTTCCTCTCTTTATCGGGTTTTCCTTGCTACAAACCCCCTTTCACTTTCCTGTTCCCTATTAACCATAACACTTCCACTCTCACTGCTCCCCTGTGTTTCCTGCATAGGCTGTTCAATTGAATTATTTAATTTGGTAGGGTATATACCTTAGAGCACACTGCTGCAGATGGAGAAAACATTATTTTAAAGGAGGCAGCACCAGATAGAAATAATGCCCCTCGGATCTGTGTCGGTACAACAGAATCGGATCTTCTAATGGATATATCATAGGTTCCTTCTGGCTATCTGAAATATCTGGCATGTGCACTCATTCCATTTTCAGCCTCGTAGCTTATTTTTTTATACCCATGGAGATTTACACTTCCATGTGTGATGTAGCTAAGCACCTAGAATTCATGGAGGAAATGTGATATTCTGTATGTATAGCTTCAACAGTCAGTCATCCCTCCTGTAGGTTTACTCCCCTGTGTGAGCTGTTTCTGTGCATCCATCACTGAGGCGTGGGCTGTACATGAGATTGATGGACTATTAACAGGCCCAGACAAAAGAATCCAGATTCCATTACAATTCCATTATCCCTCATCTTATTCCTTAGAGGAAGCAAAAGTATGTCGAGCTGCAGGATTAAACACCTCGTTGTACTGAAAACCCTGCAGATCCAGCCCCATGTGGGACCACCTGTGGCTCTGCGGGCACTGAATTTTTCTATCGTTTCCATCAAAAAGGCTCCACGAGGCGAGATCGTGTGGAACCATTGTGTCTTCGCTGCCGGATTATCTTTTGTAATCCTTCGAGAGCAGTAAAGAGAGGGAGAGGGTGAAGTAAGGAAGACTCATGTTGTATTGCATGGCCCCGCTCTAGTTCACTAAACTGTGCATGCCAGCTCCACGCTCAATGGCTCAATTTCATACACATTTTTACATCGCACTCACACACATACACCTATGTAGGTTTTCCAGCTTCATTCCTGCCTCTCTCCAGGTACATTATACCCTGGCTGTGTGAGAAGAAAAGCTCAAATAAATCCGGGGGACACATTTTCTTTGCAAGGTTTGGCAGGAAATGGAGGAGTCTGAGCAAACATGTCAAGATGACAGAAGCAGGGGCGTGCACAGACTCTCAGGGACATTGATGGAATGGAAAAGGGACATCATGCTTCATCTTCCCCCGAAAGTCAAAGCAGTAGGGCACTTTAGTTAAGCTGAAGGGCTCTTCGGCTGCACAAGTGCCCTTCTGGAGTGATACTCGAGCAAAAAGGAAGCAACAACTGTCATTATATGATACACCAGCATCTCCCTTTTGCTTTTTGGGCTACATATGTATTAGTCTGACATTATTTTTTCACCATTAGCATCGACAAGAGGATTGCCTTAAAAGGAACGACAATAACGACCCCAGCGCCTTAATGAAAAGTTCCAAGATTTTCAACTGTAAGCGTTTGGAGAGGCCGCACAAAAAAGTCGGAGCGCTCTGAAAAAAGACACTGGGTGCAGCGATTTTTCTCTAGGCAGCCTCTCCTCATCGGGAACAATGCAAATTGTACGCTATATGCACACTCGGCCATAGTGCAGACATGTCCTACGTCAACTGCCTTCACTGAAACGTTATCTCATAGTCTAGACTTATGTTTTCATGCCTATTTACATATTTCTCTCCTCACATCTTCACTTCCATCCCTATATGATACATATTATTTAAACTGCTTGTTTCCTGCAAATTTAATGACTCCATCCACAATTTGCGAAACAAGCAATTCATCATGTTTATTAAAGCTGCCATTTCCTCTTCTTCCTCACTTTTTCTTTGTCTTTCACTTCCTCTTTTTATCTCTTTAGCCCATGAATCTTCATTGCCAGTTTTTAAACGTTCATTTTCTGCTATCAATCAACAGATTATCTATTAAGAAACGTATATTACAATTGTATGGAAAAATCAATTATGGCTCTGTCAACTCCATGGCAATGGTAGTTCCATGTCTTCACAATTAATGAGACCTGACCTTTCACCTCTCATGAGAGGAAGGTCAATACTTAGTTATCTATTTGAAGAGGTGAACAAATCTTTTTTTAATTAAGATTTCCAACAAATAGAAACAACATAATGCCACACAAGACAACATATTACAGTAAATCAATGAATAACGGATTGCAAAACATACAGTACAAAACAAAAACATCTGGTCACTGGGTGTGAATTATTAACCTAATTAAAGTAAGCCACAACAATAACATAAAGAGGAAAAAGGACAACAGATATAAAGAGCGGTACAAATATAAATAAATTACCAAATACATTTTACATAACTGAAGAAGCATATTTTCATAAAAAAAAAAGTTATATGTTCTCTGTTATTTTTCTTTCTTTGTATACAATTAAAACTGAGACCAGATTTCATAAAACTTCCCTTGATAATTATTAGTTATTGCGATATACAGTATTCAAAAGCGGTAATGCCAGTCATTAATTCATTGATCACAAAGAAGTCTTTCTCTGACTCTTGCAATGGCAGAAAACAATCCTTTAAGTGGCAAGAAAGCCTGCCAATACAAGTCCACATTTTCTAGAAAGAGAAAACAAAAGAACAATCCCAAATGAAGAAAAGTGTCTGCTTCCTTTTGACAACATTTTTTTAAATCTAAATAAAATCAACTTTTACTGGTTTAATATTATATGTCTTCAGGTTCTATTGTTGTATGTATTCAGTGGCAAGGATAGCAGCAATAGCAGGGAAACAAGAACAACTACTTTGGACAGATGCAAAACCAGAAATCTCCACAATGTTACAATTTGACATAATGCTGTATCTCACATTTCCCTCACAGTTTAACAAAGGTCATAATTTACTTATACCTGTTCTCCTCAATTTGCTGTTATATTTCTCAATTCCCTTCGGAATAACTCACACGCGTCACCACATCAAATCTACTATTATTTTTCCAGAGGACGGTTTATAACAGTATCCCACAGCTGGTCGGCACAAGGTTTTCTGCCAAAGGGGCTGCAGAAGATAATCCACGTCGTTTATGGTGACTGCAGTTACTATGTTTTTTTTTTATTGCATGACATAACATTACTTGGCAAATAGCTAATCAAATTGCAGTGGGGCTAGAAATGGCACCAAATTTCTGCCATCCGGTTTCATTACCAAAGGCTTTAGGCATGCATATCGTTGTTTTTCCTACACTCCGGTCACTTGACATTGCGAGTGTGGGCCTATCTGCACGCACGCACGCACGCACGCACACACACACACACACACACACACACACACACACACACATAAGGGAGAGTAAGTGAATGTGAAAATGTGTAAGTGTGGGCGCTGTGTCTCAGTAAGTGTGTGCAGCCAGTCCGAGAAGTTCCCTCAAGAGGATGTCTATATACAGCTGTTTACCCAAGAGTAAAATTAATTAGGGAGATAAACAGGCTAATATGTGCAGATTGCTTCACTTAATGACTCACTGCTATATTGCAAACACTCCCAGGCCCATAGAGCAGAGAGGAATTAAATTGCAAAGCATTGCTAATGAAAAGAGATAGGATGTGGGTATCAATTGTGCTCTATATGATTGTTTTGCACGTTTCCTATGGATTAAACTTGTCAACTCAAGTTTATCTCTGAGATAACATCACATTTTCTGTCTTAGCAATAAAAAGTTAAACAAAGCAGAGAGAGATCTATATCATGTAAGTAACATAGATCTGTGAGGTGTGTATCATCTAACATTTGTACCATTTCGTAGGAAGCAGGGCTAACATGCCACAAATTATTAGATCATTATGGTATTCACAAGTTCACATGTTATATCTGATTGAACACAGTGTTTGGCACTGAGAGATAACAGGAAACTGATATAATATATATAAAATGGAAGGTATCTACACTATGGAATCAAGGCTCCCTTGTGAAAACATTGCTTTACTAGCAATGTTTCAAAGAATCGAGAGGGACCACAGACATCATGACCACCAAATCACATCATAAAGTTACCAATAGTGGAGCTTTAATTCCACTGTGAGGACAAAAATCATAACGCCGAAAATTGTGCTCACATGGCAGTTTCCCGCCCCTGTAAACTCCGGTGTGGAATAATGTGACATTTCAGGCTGACATCATAATGACTCTGTCCCATCTCTAACTTTGTCACTCCTGCTCCCTCAGCGGACTTGGCTCTTCATGCTGCATTTAAGTGGAAAGGGCAACTGGAATGAGGCGTTTGTTATTCATTCTACTTTCTGCATAATTTTAATGATTAATTTTATTACTTCATTTTTGCAGTCTGTTTTGCATACAGAATGTGGTGTTTTATACAGAGTGCATGGCAGCAGAATACCATTATGTCTTACATTTGAGCAGTGTACTAATGTATTTCATTGTAAATTAGGGTGGGTAGGTCGCAAGGGGCAGGAGCCAATCCCATTTTGCACAGGACAATAGGATTTCATATGCAATTCATATGAAAGCAGGTGGCAACCTCTGGTGCTGAAAAGTGAAGCCAATGCGAAAGTGCCTTAAACCTGCATTCTCTCTTTTATCCAGCAAAGGGTGATTCCACTGGTTGCAAAAAGAAGTCCGGTTTTAAAGAAGTCTATGAGAAAATGACCTTACTTTGTGCTTGATTTATTATGGTCTCAATTGCTAGTTTCAAGTCCTCTTCAATACAGCATTATGTTCATTATGTAAATGCTGTACCCATTTAAGGTAAAATAGATGATAAAGCAGTGTATGCCTTAGGGCAGGGCTACATTGTGATTGACAGGTTGCTACCACACGATATTGCTGTTTTGCATGTCCATGTTTTCATCTCAGAACTTTTACCCTTTCACAGTGTTTTCATTTCATCAAAGTTAATTTTAACATTTTGGTGATCTTGATGAGCGTTCGGTTGTACTTTGCTTCACCCTCCAGTGGCACTTCTGGTTCCAAAAAAACAAGATGGCTGACGTCACGGTGACTGTGTCCACTTCATATATACATATATGTCTATGTATGAAAGTCATACTATCAGCTTATGAAACATATGTTTATCTGTGTATAAACCTCATAATATGCCCCTGCTGTGGGAGAATGGCAAGATGTTCTCACAGTACACTCAGGTGTTGTATTATTTTATTTTGCAAAGCACTGTCACTGCACAAAAAAAGTTACAAAGTCCTCGGTTCCTCTTGCAGTCTAGCATGTCTATGAATTGGAAACTCCCAAGTTGCCTGACACGTGTGAATGCGTTTGTCCATATGTATCTAGTGCATGCTGGGATAGGCTCCATTAGGGTTCCACCACCCTAATCAGGGTTAAAACCACACTGCACTGATGCAAAACATGGCAGCAACCTCGATGTGACCCAGCAGGTGACATACTGTAAATTGTTATTCTTCATTGATGTACCTTGAGTTACTTGTTCAAATAATGAATGCTAAATTAGCAATAAGCGTTTTCAAACGGTGGCATGGATTAAATAAATACTACATGTTTTTTCCCTCTAGCCTGTCTGGAATGCCTTGAGTCTAAAGTTCAAACTGTCCTGATTATGTTAAGCTGCAATCTCAGACACAAGCAATTTTGGCCTATTGATTGGCCCCGAATGGATACTTCAAACTTCATTAAACGTCCGAGACATCAGACACGAACCAATCAATATTGTAGGTCAGTGAATGGAAACTTTATTGTGGTTAAGCTAAATAAACGATTACAGGGAAGAAATAGATTTTAACAAACTTCCACAACATACATAATTATACGTATACTTACCTGCTGAGATGGGTTGATTGAAGGTCAAGGTTTGGGCTGCAGTAGGGCGAATGAGTGGAGTGCATGCGAATGTGCCTTGTGTTACACTTGTGACAAATTAATCAATTATAGTCTGATGCATGTGTCAAACCCGCAGTGGATTGACACCTTTTTGTTCAAAATCAAAAAGCAAAACGAAAACAAACGTATTCCTTTAGCGTATAGCTTGCTTGCGAGCAGTTAAAAATCTATTTCTTCTCGTCCTCCTCATGTCACACACCTGTGTTGGTTTCTATTGCTGATGAACGGTCATTGTCATTTAAAACTCAGACTGCAACAACACCTTGTAGTTCTTTAACAAAACAAACAAAAATGGCTCCTACAGAAACATTGAAGGAAATTAACCACAATAAGTGTCCTAAACTCAATTAATTTGCATTAAAATGTTTAACAGAGACATTATTGTAATAACCACTAGGAGCACTTGTTTAGCCTCGACACTGCACATCACATTGTGTACCAACAGATTTTACACAAAATCTTCTTTCTTTGCCTTATTAAAAGTGAAAGGCTGCTTATATTTATATTATGTACTTACTCTACCCTTTTTGACAGGAAGCAGCAGGCTTAATTTGCATATTGATATTGTGAAATATAGATAAACACATGCTAATGATCTGGCAGAGTAGTCTCATTTGTTTATGGTAATTCTACCAATGTTTCACTATTAATTTGCAAATTAATTCATTCATTACAAATTTTATATCAAGTAAAAACTGTTTTTCTCTGTGTGATTGTATTTAATCCACCATATTGAACTGAGCAAACTGACGGATACAAAAAAGATGCTCATTATTGCCTCCCTCAAAGTTGGTTGTGCATATAAAATAAAGGGTGAATTGAGGATTCTCCGTTCATCAGGTCTCATTTCAATTCGTCTGATAGTGCTTGTTCCTTTACAAGACCATGCCCCATGAAACCTACATCATCTCCAATGGACACCCATCCCTCTGTTGGCTTTCTTTGAGGAAATCCAAGTAATTTTTCATTTTGTTTTATAGGCAGAGAGGAATGTTGACGTAGGGGGATGAGATGGATAGATGGAGCAGAACAGAATGCGGGAGCATGAAATGAACTTCTGACCCTGAGGGTGTATGGCTGCTGGAGAATGGAGGCAGCTTAACCAGACATAAGAGCATAAGAAAGACATTTCTAAATGATATATACGTGGATGAAATATAGAGTCACGATCAGCCCATGGTAGAGCTCATGTCTTTGGACAAATATAAATACTCTAGCCTTTATACACAGCTTTTTTCAAAAGAGAAATGTGTCCTTGGGTAAGGTATCTAAACTACTATAGGGAGATTCTCAATTCAAGTTTAAAGTTTCAGAGATTCAAAGATTCAAAGGCTTTATTGTCAAGTGCACAAAAGCTACAGCGTAGTTGTTGACAACAATAATTTTAAGTCTCATGCTTCTCCAACATTGCAACATACAGTATACTTGAGAGATAACGAAAGGAATAAAGAAATATAATAGTGCAAGAGACATAATGGTGCCAGTAAAATGCAGGAATAAGTTACATATATGCATATATATGTGTATATATACACATAAAATACAATAAGATCAAACAGAATGGATATGTGGAATAAACAGATGTATGTACTACATACAAACATATGTAAGTAGTTCAGTTCTTCACAGAGCTCAGGAGTTCCACAGTCTTATGGCCTGTGGGATAAAACTGTCTGTTTAAAACATGTGGGGACTACAGGCTCGAGCAGTGACTTATTGAAAATGTCTGTTAACACATCTGCCAGCTGCACTGCACACACCTTGAGAGCACAGCCAGGGATGCAGTCAGGTCCAGGAGCCTTGTGTGGATTAATCCTTTTGAAAGATTTGCACACATCCGTTCTGGTTAAAACCAGTGGGCAGGAACCCTGAGACTTCTGTACCTCCACAGTCGTGGAGCGATGCAGACACTTCCTCAGCACTGCTCCTTGTCCTTTTATAGTCTGTTATTGTTTTTAGTAGAGACCATATGTTTCTAGCGTTGGAGCCCATGTAGTCAGACTCCACTTTGAGTCTATACTGCCTTTTGGCACTGCTAATAGCTCTCCGGAGCCCATACCTGCTACTGCTGTGCTTTAACTTTTGCACGGACCTTGCCCATTATCCAGGGCTTTTGATTTGAGAATGTCTTTACAGTAATCTGTGGCACGATGTCATCGATGCATTTCCTCATCGATTTCCACGTTTCCTCAGTCTGACTAGAACCCTGCTAGTTGGTCTCTATCATATTCAATGAAAGGGCTCGCTTGGGCAGTTTGCATGTTGCAAAAAACAAACAACAAAGTAAAACCCAAAAAATTCAGAGTTGGAGAGGAGCTTGAGACACGGCGCCATCTCTTTTTTGTATATATTTATAGCAGCCTGGCTATATAAATCTCGGTCTGTTGGCATAAATATCTCAGCAATTATTGGATGGATGGAATTTTTGCACAGACATTCCATGGTTTCCAGATTAATCCTACTGACTATATGTATGTGCATTTCCATCCAACATAAAAAAAACCTGAGTGGACATTTTTGTAAAAATGTTTTTGTGCTTGGCTGAGGTGGAAAAGTTGGTGTATCTCTCTCTCTTCTTCATCCGCTTATCCGGGGTCGGGTCGCGGGGGCAACA
>CALSCE010003134.1:7188926-7231693 GCA_943593645.1 Bovichtus variegatus
TGTGTGTGTGTGTGTGTGTGTGTGTGTGTGTGTGTGTGTGTGTGTGTTCTCCACTCCTGCTCTATCATGCAAATGGAGCAGAAGCCCACAGAATGGATGGCTGCTGTCACACTGAGGAGAAGGGATAGATCTATTGAAGAAGAGAGAGAAAGAGCATCAAAGCAGAGGTTGAGAAAGTGTGAGACTGAAGGCAGATGGTGTGCGAAAGATAGAGTCCTCTGCTTTTTCCATGCTTGCTGGGAAGAAAGAAGAGATATGGAGAACCCCGAAGACACAGTGATTGATTAGAGAATGGATTTTCTCCCGCAACTGAGTCTCCTGTGCTCCACATCAAGCTTGTGACTTATCTATTCACCGCTGAAACATAATCCTTTCTGGACTTTTATTAATCAAACACTCACATGTAACACAGAAGCAACACTGATAAAAAGCATTACAAATGACATGGTGTAAGTCACACGCTCTTTGCGTAAAGGTATGATCATGACATTCAGTGAAATCCATTACAGAGCCCTTTATCTGTCGCTGGCAGGGCTCTGTTTGTTAGCCAATAAAGAGAGGTGGCTGTTGGTGTTTTAATTCACTGTCTTAGTTGTACATCTCTCCTGCTGATAACCTTGACCCCTTGTGTGCGTGTCTGTGTGTGTGTGTGTCTGTGTGTGTGTGTGTGTGTGTGTGTGTGTGTGTGTGTGCAAATAGTATCAATGTGTTCGTCTAACTCAATTTACGGCTCTGACCATTTTCTTATTTTCTCATTTTATAAAAGAAAAATATTCACAATGGGATTTTTTTTTTTGTACTTTTAATTTAATTAAGGTGCCAGAGTGCATAAAAAAAACCTAACTGGTCATTTTGTAAAAGTGCCCTCCAGGTAAAGCAAGGTGAGTTTCCCAGATCTAACCTGAGGTGGTTAGCCTAGCTTTGCATAAAGGCTGGATGCAATGGGAAACAGCAAGCCTGGCTCTCAAAACTACACCTAGTAGCATCTATAAAGCTCACTAATTAACACAGTTGCTTACACAAACAGAAATGTAACCGAAGCTACTCGTCTTCTGGCTCAAGCTACACACTTGCACTCTAAAGTGATATTGATCATCCCAACTGAGATTGAAGATCGATAAGAAACATATTTACAGAGGGAAAGTTGGTGGAGGATGAAAAGTGGGATTAAAGAAGAGAGGAAAAGATGCAGGCAAAGTGACATTGTCAATCAATTGTTCATGGATTTAAAGACTCAAATCTTAAAATCTATATCTCAAATACTCCCAAAGAAGGAAATTCTCTCAAGTCCCTTAGACAACAATATACTATATGTCCAAGTGAAAGCTAATCCCTTCGGCATTCAAAACTTTAGCATCATATCTCAGGGAATTTAGCTTTAAAACCACTCATAATTATTTACTGTAACACACTGCACAAACATGAAGGTTCTGTACTTGGACCTAATCTATTCACCTTATATATGCTTCCTTTAGGAAATATTAGGAGGAACCACTCCATAAACTTGAATTGTTATGCGGAAGATACCCAATTATATCTATCAATCAAGCCAGATGAAACCAATTAATTAGCTAAACTTCAAGCATGCCTTAAAGACATAAAAACTTGTTAAACACAGACACAACTGAAGTTATTGTACTTGGCCCCAAACACCTTCAAAACTCCTTTTCTAATGACATAGTTACTCTGGATGGCATTACCTTGGCCTCCAGCCCCACAGTAAGGAATCTTGGCATTATCTTTGATCAGTATACAGTATGTCCTAAACATATTTCATGGACTGCCTTCTTTCTTTAAAAAAATAAGGCACATCCTCTCTCAAAAAGATGTAGAAAAACTAGTCTATGCATTTGTTACTTCAAGGCTGGATTACTGCAACTTCTTATTATCAGGGTTAGGGTTGATCCAAAATGCTGTGGCACGTGTATTGAAAAGAACTAGGAAACAAGATCATATTACTCCTGTATTTGCTGCTCTGCACTGGCTCCCGTTAAAATCCAGAATAGAATTGACAATTATACATGTCAATATAATTATATTGACAATCAGGCTCCAGTTTATCTTAAAGATCTCATAGTACCTTTATAACCCAACTAGAGCATTGCGCTCCCAGAGTGCAGGGTTACTTGTGGTTCCTAGAGTCTCCAAAAGTACAATAGGAGCCAGAGCCTTCAGCTATCAAGCTCCTCTACTGTGGAACCAGCTCCCAGTGTGTGTTCAGGAGGCAGACACCCTCTCCACATTTAAGAGTAGGCTAAAGACTTTCCTCTTTGATAAAGCTTATAGTTAGGGCTGGCTCAGGCTTGGTCCTGCCTGACGCCCACGTTAATATATATATATTTTTTGGAGGCACTGGGAAGCTTATTTTCACATCCTCCTGGATCCATCTTTTTCATATACGATCACGTCATCATTTCTGTCACATCGATTGTCTGTGTTGTATTTTTACTATGTTGTCTATTCTCTATACACAACATCTATTGCACGTCTGTCCGTCCTGGGAGAGGAAACCCTCCTTAGTTGCTCCCCCTGAGGCTTCTTCAATGTTTCCCCCTTTAATTGTGGGGTTTCTTTTGGAGTGGTTTTCCTTGTGAGGGTCTAAGGACAGAGGGTGTCCTGTAAAGCCGTGAGACAAAACATTTTTTGATATTGGGCTATATAGATGCATTTGATTTGATTTAGATTTAATTTGAAATACTTTACAATCTGGCCAGTCTTGCTTCTCCGGCCCACGAAGCACTCATGCAGAACTGCTGAAATTAGTTATGCCGTGTAAGAGAGAAAGAGAAGACGGGCATTTGGGAGGTCAGGCTGAGTTGAAGACATTGTCGTTGCATACATTAGCAGAAGGCAACATGGTTTAGGACTTTAAAGATTTATGGAATGATGACGTTCAAGCTCAGTTCATGAATATCTTTCCCCTTTTATAATTTTTTAGTTTGCATGTTCATGTGTGATCTGAGCAACAAAATCTTTAAACTCAACAATAGTCACGCTATAATGCTCTCAAATAAAAAGGTCAGTAAAATTAATATACATGCGGATGAGGAAGAAAACGTGTATTTAGCTCTCTTTCTTTGCCCCTCAAGCCTCAGGAGCATCTTCAAAGACCTGGGTTAAAAGGGGATATGAAGTGCAGATTTCATCTCCATCTGTGCATTTTTCTGGATCGTGATGGGTTTTGCTTTAGAACTGCAACACAGGAGCAAACCTCCAGCAGCGCAAGGATGTGACCCGCTGACACAGCAAGCTATAAACTCTCTGACGAGGGAGGGGCAGCAATGCCAGAATCCATTCTGCTTCGTCATGGAGGCAACTCTAGTCAGCTTTCAGGGGATGAAGGAATATGCGTGAGGCAGGCAGAGAGAGGAGGGCTGTGTTATATAGCTCGTCTGGGTCAGTGGAAATTTTATCCGGGCTTCCTGGTAAACCCGCACCCAAATGTGACCTCTGATTGGATCGGAGGGTCTATGGCGGTTAGTCTTTCCCAGCACATAAATGCACATTTACACATACAACATTTCAGTAAAAGCTGAGGCAGCTAACCTCTCTTTATGTATCACTCATACCCGGCACATTAAGCCGCTGGTGACTGAACACAGAAGCAATTTTCATTACAGAAGGATTTTCTGTATTGTATAAGTTATCCAGTAATTCTAATTGATGCTTATTAGGAGAACTCAGGTGCAGAAGTTGCATGATAAATGCGTTTGAAAATAGTGCTCTTTATTTAATTTGATGCAGCTACGCAGTTCAGTTTCACCGCTCATCAGGCTCTGTGAAAGCACTCCTGGGTACGACACAGTTTAATGGAGTGTGGTCAGTACACAGAACAGTTACATCTCTGGAGGAAATGATGCACTAGCAGGAAAGAAAAAATATTGTTTATACCTACTATTGCAACAGTGTCTCAGACAGTGGGAGAGCCAGAACTGTCTCTGAACAGGAGAAAATAGTTTTGAAATATACTACATCTTTGCAAAACCAAATCTGTGCTGACTATACAAGATGTTTGATAGGTTGTGTAAGAAATGTGCAGGGAGAGCGGAAACCCTACAGAATGACTTTGATCACCTTAGTGTGCACAATGTAAAGACTTATTGTGTTTGTTCAGCCTGTCTAGGAAGCTACTTGTTATCTGAGTATTTTCTGTTTTCGGCCTCATTTACAAAATATTCAAAACTTTGCGTGTGCACTCAAATCCAAGCTCTTGCAAATCGAAATAGTGTTTTTGAACTACAACGTTTCATCATCGTCATCATATTCACAATACGATAGAAGCACATTCTGTATCAACCAATCAACAAGGATTCATTTCACAAACACCTGGAACAATTGTTAAAATGTATTAAAACTACATCCTTAAAATAAGATGAACGATAGGTCTCATGATCCAGAGAATACAATAAAATGAAGAAAGTGATTTTTATCAAGACAAGAAGTCTCAAATAGTGGAGAAGGGGGGAAGATAACAACCAGACAACAACCAGTCCATGTTTTTTTTATGTATTCTAGGATTATGAAATGTATTCATTGTCTCATTCCAGGAATGTTTTTTTTTTCACTATCAATTATTGATAGAGTATTTTAGTGGTTCCCAACCCTAGCCCGACAATATGAGCTCAAGTACCCCTTCATCAACAGCACTCGTCATTTTCCAAATGTGTTAATTTGAATGGACTTTAAACAGCATCTTATTTAACACTATTAACTGCATAAAAGTGGATATTGTTAAAAATGTTTTCATACAAGGCATACCAATCCTGCAATTTATTTTTGTCAATAAGTTCTAAAGTCAAAGTCTTAACGTAAAGTTTGCATTTATATAACAACCTGTTAGAGTGGAAGAAACTAAAGCTGAATTTAGTGTTTTGAAGGGTTCGTTCGGATTCACCAAAGTCAGACAATAGAACAAACAAAGTAACCGATCGAGGCAGCGGTAGACCAACAACTCCCGTGTTCTGCAAGGTAAAATTACTGTTTTTGTCAATGGAGTCTGATGGCTTTGAAAAGGGCATAAATAATGGCTTAGTTTCTAGTCGGAAAGGGCTGTCTGGCATACACTGAAACAGATATTGATTTTTTTTTAGGTGGCTTAAATACGTTTTGCTGCTGCCCCCTTCCACAGCAGTACATTGCTTTACTGCCGTGCTTATAGTCCTGTCTAGTTCTCAAAACTGGGTGTGTGCCGACCTTCATCTACTGCAGGTAATACACTGAATGGATAGGTACCTCATACAACTCCTCTTCAAAAAACCCAGTTCATCCCTTTAAGGTGTAAATGTCGTTGACATAATTTATCTTTTTATCACGTTCTTTGAGTGGATTTCTCTTCACTGATGCTCTTGAACCTGAAAAACAGCAGCTTATAGTGTTATAAATAAACAGCTGAGGCACAACAATAAAATATATATATACATACACAAATAATAACAGCAAGGAAAAATGCAGTCATGCACTCTTGCAATTTTCAAACGACAGTTGAAGTAATCTCTTTATTTGATCTTTCAAGTGTGCTCAAAGCAGAGAAGTAAACACTTGCTCTTTTAGAAAAGGACAGAGGTTGGTGTAACATGAAAATCTTTCAAAGCGTTGTTCAATATACAAACAATAAATGTTTTATCATATTAATACATGTGTGATTATGAGGCTTCACACAATAATACTGTACTGTTTTCAATTATTTACAAGAGAGAAATATAAAGCATGAGCCCTTTTGGCTATAAATGCTTGAAAATGTAAAGATGAAATACTGTCCGTCTGTGTCATTGTGATGTATTTGTGTGTATAATCATAAATAATGTGCATGTGTGTGTGAGCAGCAGACATTAGAACAGAGTGATAAGGTGTTTGTTTTTTACTGTGGCTAACTGCTTTTTGTGGCTGCAAGGGAGAGAAAAGACGTATGGCAGAACACAGGATGGTGGAGAATAGAAAGACACACAGAATCAGGCCATTTGAAAACACACACACACACACACACACACACACACACACAGGCAATCACTCACTGACAGTTGGGATACGATGCAATACACTCTCTAGCTCTCTTCATCACCACAGACTTTCACTGTTCTACACTTTGTCCTCTCTTTCTCTTCCACACACGCACACACACACACACACACACACACACACACAGACACACACACACAGTGAAAGCTTCAGTGGGAGCACATGTGCCTCAGCAGTCCCTCTGTATTCCATCTAGGGGAGTAGAAGGTGCTAACTCATGCCTGGGAGAGGAAACTGCCGTGATGCCGCTCTACTGTACATGTCACTGTATCCAGACCGAGTCCCAGCCACATGGAAAAGTTCCCAGAAAACACAAGTCCTGATAAAAAGTTTCCACTGCAGCTCCCCTTTCAGACACTTTTGAGCCCAACACAGAACACTGAAGCAGAAATATGACTTTTTTTTTGTTGAGGATGTCTTTTTTTTTATTTCTTTTTTTTTTTTTGTGAAACTGTTTTGCTACTGAAACAGTAAGCAAGGAGCCCCTTTGTCCCATTGGTCCTCATGTTGAGAGCGTAATGTAACAGAAAGGAAGAGAAAAACAGAGAGCAAGAAGATAGATGCCACTCTCTAAACGTCACAAGCAACGGTTGTGTGAAGATTGTCAAGGCCTTCGCATTATATTCAGTGAATGAGGTCACATTTTAAATCAAGTGTCTCTGTAAACCTTTCGCCCTCCTGTGCGGTTCATCCGAGTGTAGCCACCATGGCATGAATGCATCACGGTACCTTTAAATAGTCAGTTTATTGTATATCAATGAGAGGAAAAGAAATCAATGAGCAGGGGGAAATTAGCCAAAATCCCACATCAGAGTGAGTGAGAACTTACTTTTGTATTTTAATCCCATTTTATTGCACCTTTGTCCAATCGCTTCTTTATTTCTAGTGCAAACCCTGAAAGTAAAGGTGTGAAATCCCCCCCCCAGGCCAGCACTTCATCATACAGCTCAGAACAGTTTGAATTTGTCTGCAGGGTCAAATGTCTATTACAACCCCATCCAAGCAGGAAGCATTTAGAAAGAGCGTTTCCATGACTTACAGAGGATCTTCTGGAAGGCTCTGCGGAAGTCCTGGTTGAAGATGGTGTAGATGACCGGGTTGAGCGAGCTGTTACAGTAGCCAATCCAGAAAAAGAACTTGAAAAGCGTCTCGGGGATCTGGCACGGCTCCCTGCAGATCCCATACAGGCTGTAGGAGAAGAAGAACGGGAACCAGCACAAGACAAAAACGCCCATGACAACGGCAAGGACGAAGGTGAAACGCTTCTCCCGAGCGGCGGAGACTTTCTTCCGATTGACAGTGCTACGGCGTTTGCGGCGAGATGAGAACAGCTCCATGGACTTGGAGCTGGAACGCGACTTCCTGCTGGAGTATTTAGAGGCGGAGCTGCTTTTGCGGCTGGACTTCCTGTCCTTTTTGTCGTCGCGATGATGTTTGGAGGAACTGGACATTTTCTTAGGTTTCTCGTCCGACGAGCTACTGTCGTCGTAGTCGTCATCGTGGTCCGTTGGCGGATGTTTGGGCTCGTTCGGTAGAGGGGATCCAACTTCCTGGTCTCGGCAGTGACCATTCTCACGATCCTGGTCTTTCATGCTGTCCCTGTTGGATTTTATTGACCCGCCTCTGCCTGATTCGGCTTGGTCCATCCCATTCTCCAGCGGCGAGTCTACATCCCTCTTTTTCTCCGACATCGTCCTGGTCCTGGTCTTTGCCACTTGGTAGATCCGAATATAGACCAGGATCATGATGACACAGGGGGCAAAGAATGAGCCGATACTGGAGTAGAGGATGTACCAAGTCTCATCGTTCAGGATACACTGGGGACTGGCCTTGTTGCTGCTCCTGTCCATGGATATCAGCGGTGGGAAGGAGATGACGGCTGATATCAACCACACCACCACAATCATCCCTTTGACTCTTTTAGGCGTTCTCTTTAAGTTGTACTCTACAGCCTGTGTCACTGACCAGTACCTGTCCAAACTGATAGCGCACAGGTGAACAATTGAAGAGGTGCAGAATAAAACGTCCAGAGCTAGGTAGATGTCACACCAAATTTTGCCAAAAAACCAGTAGTCCATGAGTTCATTTGCCAGAGAAAAAGGCATGACCAGGGTGGCCACCAGTATGTCCGCACTGGCCAGGGAGACGAGAAAAAGATTCTGGGGTGGTTTCAGAGCTCTGCTCGTTAAAACGGCAATAACAACCAAGACGTTCCCGACTATTGTAAACAAAATGAGAAAGCTTACAAGTCCGGCCAGACCCCAGATAGCGAGCTGGCTGTACTGGCTCTGAGAGGTGGAATTAGAGAAAATATTGTCTGCCTCTATCCCGTCCTCCAGGCTGGATCTATTAAAGAAATCCATTTAGTTTTTTTAGTTTTTTTGTCAAAGTATGACTTTTAAAAAATATAAATGTTCGTAAATAATCTGTAGTAATATCCCTTTAGAACCACCGCGTATATTTCACTACATGAGTCTACTGCAAATGGCATTTCTCCTCTCTCCTCCTCACCTGCGATCTTCCATCTCCTGCATGCAAGTCTCTCCTTTAGAAAAAAAGAGATGGGGAGAGAGAGAGAGTGATATGCAATATGCAAAGTATTTTAAGTCCTTATTCCAAAAACGTGCAGGCTGCTCCGCAGCAGAATTTCCATAGTTAGAGAGCGGGCTCCCTCCTCAACGCGTCCTCTCCCATCCCGACTGCGCCCGCATCTCTCCACCTCCGCGTCCCCGCTGTGTCCTGAGAGAGGTTTGTTACAACCACGTGTCTTTTTTTCTTTTCTTTTTTTTACATTAGAAAAAACTAGAAGGGACCCGCTCCGCTGCGGAGAAGATATAGGGGCGATGGGTGAGGTGAGCCGAAAACTGTGAAATAAGCAAGCAAACTGTACGATATTAAAGTTGTTTTCGAGTTGATTATTTATTTGGGAGTATTTAATAAGATCAGTGTCGGCTGCTGCTGGAGGAGCGCTTGTTTAATGTGCTCTGTGCTCAGTGCTCTTATCTGCACTGTAAGATTTGTGTCACAGATCGGACGGCGGATCAATGACTCTCTTTCTCTCTCCTGATGTAACTAGTGAAGGTCTGTTTCAGTATGAAGAGCGTGCTCTCGTCCATTTTAATAAATAAAGTCAGCAGGAGCTCTTAAAGGGAGGTCACAACGCTGTCAATACGCACACACTGACAGCCTTAGTCCCGCATCAAGGAGAGCGCGCTCAGCTCTGTCCTTCTGTGCGCACACTGGAGGTCAGTGTTGTAACAGCCAGCCCCGGAGACACACACACACACACACACACACGCACACACACAATGCTACACAGCCATCATGCGAATAGATTTTCCAATATGTATCCTATTGATTTACATGCACCCTGTAGGATGAACATACAAAGACTCCTTGTGACCTTGCAGTGGAAACAAGGTATAATTTCCCTGGCATTATTAGTTTGTCTTTGTGTTGTGGTAATTGTGTTGATAAGGAGATTACAGGATTACACTGTGAAGTTGTCATGTTCTGTTCTCAGTTTATGGGGATATGAAAGGCACGATTTCATCTTCATGGAAAGCAGTGTGAAAGCATACAGAATAGTGTAGGGCATGCTATGATTAATGAGTTCATCCCCTTGGTGGGCTTTATCAGTCAATAAAGGGCCGGATCAACCATGACTCTGACTTCCAGGTTATCTTGTCTGGATTCATCTGTTTTCATGTCCATTGAGACACACGTGCATGCACACTAGAAATGTAACGATATGTACATTTCATATCACGATTATAGTGACCAAAATGATCACAGATTGTATCTCAGTATTATCGTGGTACTGTTAAAATAAACTTAAACAGCTCTGTGCTGGCTGTGCCGTTGTTTTCCTATGGACAGAGCGGTGCCACCTGACCAAACGGAAGCATTAACCTTGGCGTGGCACATCGCTCGAAATTGCCACCGAGCGCTGCACTCAAAGTTCAAATTATTTCAACTTTAACCTTGATTGCCGCTGACCTTTCAAAGCGCAACCAATGAGATAACAGCTGTATGAAGTGTCACAGGCAAGCAGGGGAGGTAACCATGGAAACTAAACTAACTAGCTGCCTTCATCGGAAGGCTCTGCGGCGCACCTCACGGTGACAGCAGAGAACATATGAAGGCAGCTTTAGGAGTCTATCGCGTTTCTCCTGTTGGAACACTTTACAACCGATTGGACTATTGTGTGCAATGGACGAAAAGAGTCTGCAGACACACAAAGCATACAGCATCAGAACAACATGTAGTGTGTTTACAAGAGTAGGTAACACTGAAAGCTTCTATTTACTTTATTGACAAACTATAATCAAGTTAGACAGAAAAAACATAACATATTCCCCCCATTCCAAAGTCTAAAAAGCTGAAAATTCTCTAGAACTCTGTCCCTGCCTTCCGCCATGTTTTCATTGACCAAAACAAATGTTGTCCATGTTGCATGCTGCGCTTGTGTCTGGAAGACTCTTACTAAATTTAGTTGATGTTGCACAGTATTTACCATAAGTTTATCAAAGCGCGGAAATCAAACGCGGTTTTAATAATAATTCAAATGTGAAATGGTAACACTAACTGTTGGGAATTTTACCCTGGTTTATCGTGAAACTGGTAAACATTTCATACCCACACACAAAGTTTTTGGTCTCACTTTTTTTTTACTCTCATCTCCTGTAAACCCCCTCTGATCTGGGTGGTGTTACCTCCTGGAAAAAGCCCGTCTACACTTTGGCGTATAGCCTGGTATTAAGTTCTGGCCGAGTGCATTTATTGCCCAGTCTCCCGGCTAAGTACCTGTCATTAATCACAGAGCAGCTCAGCCATACTGAATTAAAGAGCAGCCGCTGCCGCAAGAAATGCTCAAGTCCAAATTGATCCTCATTAAGGCTATCAGGGTGTACGAGGAGGGTTCGTGGTCCATGGGGAACACAGTCAGGGTGGCGGGCGGTCTCTAACTTGTCCCCCCCAACCATCCCTAAAACACCCTGCTCCTTCTCATGCTGCCTGTTTAAATTGAACTAAGGCTAGAGTGATGCTGTAGGTCAGCGTGGATGCACTCTAAGCTGATTTCGAACAGACAGACAAGCCTTATTAATGTCAGTAAGTTGTGTCCCGGGGCAACAGCTCTGTCCATATAATTGGGGCACCAGTGAGCGATCTCAGCTATTACCGAGCCCTTTTCTTGTTTCCAACATTGTGCTCTGCTCTGAGGGAGTAAGTCGGCTCGTCCTAATACAGAACTAGCCAGAAGCCTTCTTTTGAGTGTGAAGGAGACTATGTTGATTACTTTTATCTCTTTAAATCCAGGCTTTGTACTTTTCTTGCTCTTTTAAAACTAGTGACATACTAAATTATCCTTCTTTTTGTGCTGTTTGATTCGTTGTTATTCTGGTTCAGTTACTGCATTGGCAAAAAGTGTGTCTCTTGTTTGCTTCTTGTAAAAGAGTGGCTGTCGGTTTGTGCTACACTGCAGCCTATGTGGAACTGAAAATGGAGTCCCATGGCTTTCTATGAAATGGGGGGGGGGGGGAGCAATCTAAGCCTAATAAGATTCCCCTAATAAAGCTTCATAAACTTAATAACACCGAATGTGTTCTCACAAGGTAACATGACCAGCCTTTCATGGCCATTTAAAATCCAATACAGCGACCACTCTGGTTATTACACTTCAACACACAATCAGCTCCTGACAATAGCTAGAAGACATCATTTCACAGACGTCTACCTCCTGCTTATGAACTCCTCATCATATACATTGTGGGCATGAATGTACAACATGAGCACAGAATACTAATTCAGCCACATGCTAACAAAGCCTACTCCCCTAAGAAATCAAAGCTGTTACCAGTAACTTCTAATTTTCCCATTATCCCTAATGTGCAGTGGTTTCCATTCTAACCCCATAAGGAGGTATGGTACCAGCTGTTGACAGTGACAAATGGCCTTACTTCCTGGGAAGAAAACTATAGAGCCAGCAACAAATAGTTCATGGGAGCAACATCTCGCCCAGGGGAGTTTCTCTCTGCTAGCATCACCTCTAGTGCCTTTCTGTGACAATTTACCTCGTAGGAAAAACAGTAGAATAAGATCAACAGAAGTGATTATTTGGAATTTCTTTAAGATGTAGGAGATTTTCAATTTCTTTTGTAACCTTAATCCTAAATCTATCGCAATTAAATATTACGGGGTTTTTTTTCTCATAGCAGCAGTCTCATATATTTCTCACTAATCTTAACCATTCTATTATGTGTGTGGGATTGTCACAACTACTAGAGGCCAGAGTTGTTACCAAAGCCAGAGGCAGCTATATCTTAGCTATATCTTCCTCCAGAGACTTGCCAGCACATCCACAGTGATCTTGGCATAGTTGTCCCTATGAAGCAGGCAGCTGAATGTCAAGCAGGATGCATTTTAAACAAAATAGATAAGAGATTTCTTGGATTTTCTGGTTTCATTTTGGAAAGATTTCAATTTTGACAATCACCCTCAATGTCAATTTAAAAACGATCCCTAATGGGTCTACACAATTACGTGCACAGACTGGGAAGATGGCTTAATTGTTGCGAAACGGTACAATGGTACGATTATTTATTATCTGCCGGTCGTAAAAATCTGCTTTTAAGAATAAATTTTCACTGAGTTTTGAACATGTACACTCTTTTAATGGATAAAATACAATGAATAGCAAAACATAATATTTTCATCTTTTGCTGAGATTATTCTTTAATACAATAAACAAAATAGTAATTTTCCTTAACAAGATATTTTTTTAATTCCATCTTTCAAAAACCTTTCTTTTTCGCATTTAATCCACATTTAAATGTTGTTACTTCATAAAGACGCCTTAATATTACTAGCCCCGGGGCTAGGCACGTTTAAGAGGCCTTTCCCTCCCTTCACAATATGCTGATGGACAGCAACACATACTAAATGGCATGCCCTCCTAATCAGTAAACAGATAAGGAAACTCATCAATATAAGACAATATGTCAACAATAAATCAAGACAAAGCTAGATTATTTGCCAAGTCAATCTGTGTGCACAGCAGAAACACGAGAAGATCAATCTATTCAATTTAAAGAACCGGTATAAACACTGGTATCAAATCGGCTATTGTCCTGGTAGCCTAAGTGTAAGCAATCAGGCTACAGTCCTATTATTTGTATCATTTTTGTTTGAGTTGTTTTCCTGAACTGTCTTCCACCTTTTAGGTTGTTAAAACTATTGAGTCTTTTTCACCGCATGTTTGCCAGTATCAAGTCATAGATATGTGAGAGAGTAGAATAAAGTGTGTACTGCTGTCCATGGTGCTGATCATACGACTGTCACAAATGTTGCTGTGTTAGTGACGTTGTTTTGCTCTAATAACTGACTCAGGCCTCGGACTGTTTGTGTATAAATTATAAAGTTTAATAGTGGGATAAGACTACTCAACTTTAGCATAATTTCCCCATTCTTAATAGGCTGTACTATCGGGTCACAATTGATTCATATCGAATGAACCGAATTCAAAGTGTTATCATTACAATATACAGTAAATAAGCACATAATTTAATGCTAGACTTTTAACATATAAACCTAAATAATACTGAACTATTCAATATTATTCCGTTGTTGCATTAAATAGTTACATTGGCATTAAAAATTACATTGATTGTCACAACCATAAAAACCAAATGCCTGGTCAATTATTTTCCTCTGGCCGCCACTGTGCTGATCATCATAGAAAAACCTTCCCATATGACATCCCCAATATTGTACATGGTGGCAGAGATGCTAATATATATTACATACAGTATATACATATTTTAAAAAAATGTTGTTTTGTGATGCCTTTGGTACTCACCCAGGGCCCATGACATTAAAGTGCCATCAATAGTAGTCAATACAAAACTCTGAATTCCAAATTAATCTGCGTCTCGTTTCCTCTCAGTATGTTTTGGCATTTCCTTGCTCTGATCACTTCAGATGAATCAGTGACTCCATCTTTAATTAACAAATGTGCTTGTAAACACAAACCAAATATCTTTTCCAAAAATTATACACCAGAATGGTCACTAATATTCCCTTTCAGCCTCATAAATAGTTTGTATATTTGCACAACACACTGTTCCAGTGCAGAGACACACGTCTTTAGATTATGCAACTAGCCCGTGAAAGGTTGACTGTCCAATTATAAGCGCAGCCTTGCTTGAGATGAGTGGCTGTGCAAAGTCTGGCCTGGCAAAGTCATTACTGTCCATCTGAGTGACAGTTTGGCCAAACTGCCAGATCTGCTGGCAACTCAAGCGTTAGGCGCAGCAGGAAGGTGTTGAAAACGTGACACCCCAGACAAAGGGGCGACACCAGTCGACTTGGTGTTGCATCATGATCTGCACACCAGATTGACTTGCCGTTGGTGAAAAATGACCATCTGTGAAGTGTCACTCGGAGGGGCCATAGAATGGTCGAGAGAGGAAAGACAAATTGATATAGGAATGAAATTACAGGAAAGGCGGTGGATTGGCTATGAGAAGTCATCATTAGTTCTGGTTTGCCGATGGAATCAAGACCTCAGAGCTAAATGCTTTATGTATACCTAATACTATACTGAAATAAATCATGTTGTTGGACTCATGGTACATTATCCTGTGAGTCAATGCCCCTCAACTTCCGGCTCCCTTGAAGAAAAATTGCGTAATGTGGACATAAAAAGGAATCTAATTCAAGTAATTCAGCTGTGAATCACCCTCTTATAACCCGCACAGTGCTTCGCAGAGCCAAACTTGCCAGCTGGTAAAGTAAACCACCCCAATGGGAGTTCTTTTAGATCCAATCAAACATGAAACCACACTGTAATGCACCATCTGCAGATAAACCCACCTAAGCTTTTTGCATTCCAGCACCTTCTCTGTCTATTGCCTGGTCGATAGATTTTTTCAAAGCCTCCGGTAACCACAAGACAATTTTTTTAAATGCTATGGTTTTCTCCAAGATGCCTGGCTCTCTAGCATAATCTCACTGCTGATGCTTCTGCTGCCTGAGAGTTCAGTCTATACAACTGAAACATTTAACAGCCCAGAGAGGAAAGGGCAAAGTTTTTTGTGAAGAAAAAAGGGTGTAGAAGAGAGTAGAAAAAGGAAAACGAGGGAGAGGTACTGGAGACGGAATAAAGCCAGCTGAAGGGCAATTTGAGAAGCAGAGGCAGGAGTGAAGGAGTATCAGATCACATAGGGTGGTAGAAACCTTTCCTCATCAGTTAATTAGCACTAGGGTTGAAAGGTATTGTTCACACTTAGGGAATTGAGCGGTATTCCACTACTCATCTTACTCATGTTCATGTTCACAGGATACCATTGTATATGAGGATTTAATTTCTTTGTTCTATGGATTTGGTCATACATACATGCGTATAAGTATATTGCCAATTCACTGCTATACAGGGACCCAAGTAATTTCTCTGTGTTAAAGAGGATTTGAATTGGTGATAAGATAGGACCAGATGGTCAGAAGTTACCTAATGGGTTGATTGTGACAAATGTGAACATAAAGTGGAGCTATATTCTAAGTGATTCGATTAGGCAGTCATAAGGATGCTCATTAATATGGTCTAATCCGTGATTTTATTGAGTATTCCAGACTGTGAGCAACAGTAATCAGTTATCACAGTGTTGAAAGCCGACTGCCGAAAAAGCCAGTCAGAGACAAAAATCAAAGCAGTAGCAATTCAACTCTTCTTCATTGAGTTTGTAAACGATGCACGGCATCATAGTTGCCAAATTCATCTAAAATTTACTCAGACTTCAGCGAATGTGTTCGATCTGCAGATTGTATTTTCAGTTTGCTCAACAACGTATTCTTTAGCTTCCCCCTGCCTTTAACATGGCACAATACAGCATTTTGAGCTTTTCGATTTCATGTTTGTTGCAGATATGAACCTTCTTAGTCATAGTTAAGTTTTTATGTATATAGGCTTGTGCCTTTGACTTTTTATCAAAGCACATGATATTGTCTAACGCATCTTTTGTACTCATGATTTAACTGGGAGAGTTTCCTGCCGATCACAACCCTCCAGAGCCATTTGCTGCAGAAATGGCTCCTCCCACTTCGCCACTCAATTATTGCTCAACTCTCTGACCAATATCACTCCCAACACCTTGCTTTTGGATGGAGTTTTGATGCTGCTGTTGAAGGTGAATGGTAAATGTTGGCATCAGCATTGGGAGCTTGAGGCAAATTTGCATCTCCATGACAGGATTTCAGACAGTAATTGCCAGCGGTACAGCAAGCAAAGTTGAACCAATGAAAGTCACAGTGGTGACCAATCACATCTGTTGTGTATTTCTTTACTACTGAGATCAAATTCCAATCAGAGGCTCCTGCACCAATCTATTTCAGCAAACTGCAACTACCATTAAAAGCGCGCAGTAAACTGTATTTTAATTAATAAGACAACAGATCCGACCAGAAGCAGCAAATTGTGGGCGGTGTCAGCAGTTCCAGTGTTGAGCTTAATGCATTTGTATGCTGTAAACCTACAAGCACACACACTTCATGCAGCAATTGGTAAGGTGTGTGGAGGTGAAAAAAAAAGGCAGGGTTTGACATTCTCCTTGTCTTTTCCCTCTCTATGATGGGAGGCTAGTTTTTCTCACTTTTTAACACTCCAAGATCTCAAAAACATGGTCAACTGTATACAAACCTCTCCTAGCCCCAATGACATATTATCTTCATCTCTGTTTAAAAATGTCATTTGCTCTATTGGTTCTTGTGTGCCAACAATTATTGGATATCCTGTCTTGTCCCTTCTCTTCTTTATCTCAAAATACAGATCTATCTCCAAGTTGCCTTTCATAGCCAAAGTCTTTGAAAAAGTGTTTGCTAAGCAGCTCACAACTGTATTAAACAAGCATATAACAATTGACAAGTTTGAAGGCTTCAGTCAGATGCACAAATGATATCTTGATGCCTGGTGATGAAGGAGAGTGTTCTGTTTTGGTACTTTTCTGGGCTTTAGACTTAAGCCCAGGTAAGCCTCTGCTTTAACGCCATCAACAGTAGTCAATACAGAACACCTTTTGCTCTGTCAAATTCCAAATGAATCTGCACAAGGCTGCTGAAAGTGAAGAGACATTTTGAGAATCTCTTTATTAAAAGTTTGAAATGCTATTTTATAAATGTGGCTGATATTTAGCACACAAATAATCATAGGGTTAATAGAGAATAAAAGACAAGTGAAACAGATACAGGCTGTATAAAATATAAATGATTTATTCCTTTCAGTATTTTTTGGTATTTCATTACTCTGATCACTTCAGATGAATACAACAAAGTATAAGTGACTCCATCTGTAATTAACAAATGGGCTTGTAAACACAAATGAAATAGCTTTAACAAAAAATAATGCCCCAGAATGGCAACTATGATTCCCTTTTAGCCTGATAAAATGTTTGCATATCTGCTGTACCACAACACACCGTTACAATGCACAGACACAAGTCTTTAGATTATGCAACTGTAATGAGAAAGGTTGACTGTCCAATTATAAGAGATGAGTGGCTGTTGGATCTCGGTGCAGCTTCTGACACTGTAGACCACAGTATCCTAATTGACAGACTCAAGTATTGTTTGGGTATTTCTTGGTCGGCCTGCAGTGGTTCTTCTCCTGTTGTACTTCTCCAAAAGGAGCTTCTCAGTTGATGTTGGCAACCATGCCTCTTCAACTGAAACGTTGTATTGTGGTGTGCCCCAAGGAGGTAATTGAAAGTCTTGGTTCTCTTTCTGTTAAATTCTCCCTAAGCTTTTAATTTGTTCCTATTTTTCTCCATTGCAAACATTGAAAAACTCAGGACCTTTATGTCTCCTGTAGATGATTAATTATTTTATCTTATCCAGTCTTGACTATTGTCATTTCCTGTTCTGCCTGGTGGTGGTAGTCTAGTGGGCAGACTTCCAAATAGAATACTGAAAGATTGTAAGTTCAACACCAGGCTGCCCCCATTGAGCTCCTGAGCAAGGCACTTAACCCCAAGTTGCTCTAGGGGGACAGTTAGTTCACTGTAAGTTGCTCTGGATGAGAGCATCTGCTAAATGACCTGTAATGTGAATGCTCCAGGGGACTGTCCCTGTCGTCGCTCTGGATGCTAAATAACATGTGATGTAATAATGCCTCAGTGGTCAGTGGCTCAGTTCTTCTTGTGAAGAATAGCACTGTTCCTTAAATGGGAAAAAGCAATCTTGAATTCATCCATCCACACAGATTAAATAAAGTAAATGAGTGATGGAGCATTAAGATGGAGATTCTTGCCACGTCCTCTTGCAGACTTGTTAAATTTCGACCTGCAAAACAATTAATGGAAGCAATGAAGCATTATTATTCCAGTGAAGTGCCATCACCCTGTTTTTTTTAACAATGTTACACTATTTGACTACAAGCTGCATCATTGCTTTTATAGACTGTTTATAATTCATTATCGCTCCGGTCATTAAGTCTTCATTACATCAGACACGATATATCACATCCTTTATTGGGGGCAAACATGACTGAAGTTGGACTAAAAAGTTGTTTCTATAATTGAATGAAGACGGCAGGGAAATGTATGAAGTCATCAACTTTCACTCCACTCCATTCCTGTCAGTATCTCCATCAGTTTATCTTTCACTGTGATGTAGTAAATATGTTTACATTTTGATGCGGACTGGATAAATGATTCTGACATATTGTTACACTGTGTTTTCTATCTATTTCTCTCATATCTTATACGCTGGGCATTGCATGATGAAAGCATTTTCACCTGCTCGGTCTATCTCTTTCCTGGCCTGCATCTGTTTCACTTCTCCTTCCCTCACTTTGTCTATTTGCAGCTAAGACTGTAATGTCTACCAAGCTGTGAAAGTAAGGGATGAGTTGTGTTTCAGCGTGTATGTGCGTGTTTGTGCTTTGCTGGATATGCATGTTTGTGCTCTGTTCTCCGCTAACCTTGCCTTTATCCTAGTCCCACAGGAAGCATGCTTTATTCAAAAGAAAATCAAAGCAGTTGAATCTTCTTTAAGTTTTGAGAATACTCCCTATCTGCAGACTGTCTGCTTCTCAGCCCTTTTAAGTCTGCGCTGTGGACAGGCGGTGACAGTGCCAGCTGATTTGAATACAAGCTTTGCCTTTGTGGTGTCAGTGTGGTTTTTCAGCTGGAGCGCTGACATCTCAGCCTCTCTGCCCGATCATGCCTACTGCCCTGCTCTGAGAATAATGGATTGTCTATGTGTTTGTGAGCATCTTGCAGTTATATTGGTACCACAGAGTGAGAGAGACAAGAGTTAAACAGCTTGTGTCAAAGCAAATTTATGTTGGTTTTATCTTTATGGGGGGGCTTTCTTCTTCTATCAACCTCAACAGTAGGTTTTCACATGTTTAGACTTTGGGGGGTGTGTGTGTGTGTGTGTGTGTGTGTGTGTCAATGCTTAGTTTGGTCTGAGTGGATTCAATTATGCTGAGCACTGGGTGATGGCAAGAAAATTGGGAGGTTTAGACAAGCTAGAGTGTACTGATAGTGCTCAACTGGACTGATTTTAAAGATACAGGACTGCATTAGGATTGGGTGTATTATTTCATTTAGTGCCTTATTTTCTACTCTTAAAAAAATTAATATGTTGAAAATATCAGTTTGCTAAAAGCCTGAAACATATATTACATCTCTACTTGTATTATATATATATATATATATATATACAATTATTATTATTTGTTATTATATTGTTCTTTTTGCAGGTTTGTAACGTAACATAAAGGGAAATTCTGTTTCTTGTTATAACCTGGATTTTATTTTGATAATCTTGGCCATCATTGGTTATGACAAAGCATCATGTAGTACTACAGTATAAATACTTATTTTGATGTTTGTAAATGGGGACAATGGCATATAATGTCATGAAGTGTTTACTCTCCCTTTGTACCCATCCTGCCCCTCTTACCAGTCTTCTCTCCCTTTCCCTCGTTGCAGTGTTTTCATTCATTCATTTCCCAAATGGGAGATCTAATCATTTCCTCTCTGTTATCATTGCTAACTTTTGTACCTGTGAGTATACTGACTAACTGGAGATTTCATTTTTGCATTTTGAATGGCATTAATTTCTGTGAGAACACGGGAGCAAAAATTGACAATTTCAAATTCAACAATTTCAATCTGAGTGATAAATGTTCTGGTGTTTTGGTTCTTGTTTTTCTAAATTGATGTAATAACCAGTGAAACCCTTGCAGACAGGAAAGCAATGTTGCACTCCTGTTGATATGTGTGATGATGTTTTACTCTCCAATAGCCTCCTAATATCCTAAAGACACAAGGGGATATCTTCTGGAGTTAGGCCACAGACACAGCAGATACTGTAGTTTGAAACATTTTCTGCTCATTTAGAGAAATTCTCGAACATTTTCCTAAAGGGAAAGTCCACCCTATAACTTGCAGTGCTATTCTTACAATGACCATCACGGTAACTAATGCAAGCTTACAGGAAAATACCCTTAAACACTGTTAAACCTGTATGTATGGTGATACAAAGGGTAAATCACACTTTAGCTCTGTGGAGTATTTTAGCCTCTTATAGCTTATTGTTTTTGTCTCACCTATCTCATCAATCCCCATAGGTAGCCCTTTCCAATCAACTGATATTAAAAACATAACCTGCCCAGCACCAGACAGACAAAGTTAGTGACTAGCCGGTGAAGAAAGGCTAACATCGAGCAGAGCCAGATATTTCTTCCCTCAGCAGTTGGTGTAGACCAAAATGAAACTAAAAGCAGTGTGAATACTGGACTTACAAGTATATCCATCAGTTGGCTAGAAACACAACTCCAAATGAATGCTAATGTTTTTTGGGGTCTGCTTTATGGAAGGGAAATCAAATTTGCTGTTAATAACTAAAACATTCAAAACCACCAGTGCGGCTTTAGCTTCCATTCCCCTTTTGTTGTTTTGTGATGCGCTTGACCTACATTTGTATGGATGGTGTCACTGAACAAGCTCTCATATTGCTTTCACTTTGCCAGGTTCAAATCTTTGACCTCTGCTCCTGAAAGTATCCAAGGTTCAGGCCCCACATGGTCCATACCTAGCTGGGCTGCAGATGTGATACAGAAAGGTGAACACTGCTTTACTAAAACATTCACCTAAAAGGGAAAGTGGAGCAAAATTGCCGCAATTGTTTACAAAATAACTTGGGAATAACCGTAAGGGTTGCGTTATGGCCACTGAATTTGGCTACTGCACTGTTCCCTTCAATACACACTATTATAAGTGGGCCTTGACTGTAAAATTCTGGGTCTATTCACGAAATAGATCTTTAGGTGGACATGGCCAGTTGACAGTCAAAAATTATTGAGACCAGATGGGCAAAATCAAATTGGCTTTTTGTCGCCAGCAGTCATGCAAATATGGTGACTCTGTTCATCTTTCTTTTTGAACTGTACCAGAATGTAAAACATTTTTTAACCCAGAGGTGATCCCTTTGGACACAAAAATGGACACACACAAACACTACCTACAGTCGACTTGCGGTCGCAGCCTACCGCAGTCGATGCAGGAGATGAGCACGGCACGGCTAATTAAATTGCAGTTGCCCATAATGAAATGAAGATTATACAAAAACACACATGCACAGCCATACCCAATCTCATGCACACAACTATCTACTCACACACACATTCTGGCTCACAAATAAACACCAGCAGCTACATACTCAGACAGAAAGCCTTTTATGCCCAATTACTGCCATTGATAGATTATAAAAAAAGACAGTAATGGACTCCTGCACATTCAACACTGATTGACAGTGGGTTAGAATCGATACCTATCGATTATGAATAGAAACGGGCTATAACTGATCAAACATAACGATGTCTAACACAGGGATTATAAGCTTCACTGTGAGAGGAAAGAACCACAAGCTTTCTCTCCCCCTCTCTTTATACCACAGCTTAGCTGCCAGTTAGCCAGATGTGAAACCATAATTGGGAAGGTTATTTGCCTGTTGAATAATGCTATTTATCTTACTGTGAATATATAGCAGCTTTTATAAAGTACTGCCAATGACAGGGCTTTGCTCTTTGACCATGGTGTTCTTGGGTGTGACTCTGTGCGTGTGTGTGTGTGTGTGTGTGTTGGAGAAGTGTGTCTTTTTTACTAGCCTTGTGTTCAGGGCCGTTAAAAGCACAAACCAGATGTGACTCCTTGTTAAGTGAAGTGCAACACTTGCTGTGAATCAGCCAAATACATTAATACAGAATTTCAAGAGAGTCTGAATTCTATGACAAATTCATTAGCTGACACTTCTTATGTTCAGGATTTTAATTCTCTATTCATTGAATCATCTCGTCATCATATCAAACAACAGACGGCCTTTGTATGTGGGTTGCTATTGATCGACAGCTGCAGTGCTGTCTTTATGTCAAAGACCTCCCACCTGATTTATTCGGCTTATTAGCATTACAATTATTTCACAACTGCTGTCATCTACGGTGCCCTGTGGAGTTCTCTTGTAAACAAACAACATTCTCATAGGGACATGAGTGTTTAGTGTTTTGCATAGTGCGTATATCTAGCAAGTCTGTAAATGCCTTCCCTACTTCATAAAACTTTTGCAAAGCCATTTTAAACAGATTTTAATGTCGGGTTCCTGCATTATCATTTAGACTGTAATCACCAGCAACAGAGTGAAAAACTGACATCAGCCTTCGAGATGTTATTCTGAGCTGGAGATAGCAAACATTTCTTAGAGTTTTTTTTGCCGGGTTTGGCTCCTGGGACCACAGGGCTGAGTCAGCTAATTGGACCACCAGCTGCATGGCTAACCAAGCCAACGGCAGCTAACTACAAATAGCAGCAGTTAGCAGTTACTTGAGCAACAAGTAAAGCTATCTGTCCAAAACTCCATAAATCACCTCGGTACAGTATTTCCTGTTGTCAAACTGGTCTCATAACATATAATGACATCTTAATGACGAGTCCAAATTGTACGATCAAGGTCAAGGTAAACATTCATGATACATTTAATATGGTCTAATGCCAAAACCAAGCACCAGCTTATGGTTGGTTTTACTCATGACAGTTTAATGTAATGTTAACACATAAAGCTAAATAGATGGTTTAAGTTTGATAATTAGACCTGCTATAACATGTTTATGACAGGTTAAGTTGTCTGGGTTGAGGGTAGTTGTCATAACAAAGACAACTGTTACAAACAATGTTAACTTGCATTAAAAGTGTCATAATGTACTGAATGACACTTAAGGTCAACAGATCATAAACATTCATAATGACTCCTTCATGTTCATGACAGATGTCACGTCGGTCATATGCACACCCCTTCAAATAGGGTGTTACCTGTTTGTTTTTTTTTAATAAGAGATTGTGTTTTACATGAGCCTACATTATATGTCCAAAGTGTCAGAAAGAGCTGAAGTGCAAGTCTCTTTACAAAAAATGTGATTGTGAAAGCTGTAAGCTTTTAAGATCACTGTTTGATTGAAGATGAAGGCAATGGAAAGGGGAAAATAACACCTTTTACACACACACACACACACTTACACATATGGGTAATGGCACAAACACACACACACACACAGGCCCATATTTTAGATGTGGGGATTGTTTGCTAGGTTATTGCTTTTTTGATCCTTAATGGTGTAGTAATGGTCCATCTGGTGCTTTAGTTCTCTGAACTCCCAGCACTGTGGATGTCCATATTTGCATTGGTCCTTTGACAACTCTCTCTTTCTCTTTCATTACACCCTTCTCTCTTTTTGTCTCTGTCATTCATTCACAGTCACACACTGATGCTCACCCTGCCATGCACATACGTCAGGCTGCATGTGGAGAGGTCATTGTTACACTCCCCATGTGAGGATGTATTTGTGCCTCTGCTCTGTTTGTCCTCTGCTATCCCCAATCTAAAATCCCAGACTGATCATTCCCTGCTCACCCCGGTCCTGTTTCACCAACACACCCCACAGATCTTGTGTGCGCTTATATGGATCATTCTGTCTGATTCTGTGTGTGTCGGCACTGTGCAGTATGTCTAGTAGGCAGGTACTATAGAAAACAGGTCAGTTTTATGTTCTTGTCACATCAAAATTACTGTCAGTTACTGGTCTGTGGCAACTCCCATAGTGATAAAGCTGCTAGAGGACATACAATTATAGAGAAAATGGAACTGTATAAATCTAAACATCCAACAAGTTGCCGGGACAAACACAACCATTAAAACCATAAAACACAGGTTCAAATTTAAGCTCTATAGGTCTTAAACAATATCAACATATCTCCATGTAGAGGAATAACACATCTGCTTTAAATGTTATCAGTCCATTAAATGACCGTTATCAGTTGTCATCCGGCGCATAGATTTGAGTTTTTTTGGCCCTTCTTTACCTCCTAATTATCATCTATTGTTAACCTGGATCCCCGCAGGGAGGTTAAAAATAGTTTGGCAGCGGTCTCTAGTGGCTGTACTAATTATACCGAGAGCAAAGGAGGAAGTCAGATGACGAAGTAAGAGCGTCGAAGTCCGTGTACAGAGGAGGTCGGGGTGGATGGAGTCAAAGAAACACAAGACTTCCATCCAGGAAAATGCTGTTGGTGTCCTGTGTAAAAACCATAAGTAAACACATTCATTTATTTTATCTTACATGCGTAAGTTAAGTTACGTAACATATTTAACTCATGTGTAACTTACTTAAGTTAAGTTACTTAACAAACATAGTTATTTTAACCCACACCATGATCTTTGCCCTAACCTAACCAAGTAGGCCTCGTTTTGTTTCAGGTCACAGCGTTTCACGATGTGCCCGTCTGAAACATTCTAAATGTAGTGATAACAACTAATAACGGCCATTTAATGTAATAAATAACCACTTCACTGTAACCAACAAGATGTTCCACATCTGTGTGAGTTTTTGGTTCTGTCTTCCCATCTGACCGCATGCATGTGATTTAGCAAATTGCCCTTGTATCTTTTTTACTCATTGGAGTCAGCCTGAGGAGGCATTGTGAGTGGGTATTTTGTGTGTGCATGTGTTAATCCTCTCTGTGTCTTGTCTGTAAGGATAGAATAGTGACCATGGGAGAATTGTTTCCACAGCAGATGGGTTGAAACATCATAGTTTGTTTCCAGCCCTGAAAGCATTATTGCCATTTGGTCTTCAGCTCGGGATAAAATAGGTTGCTAATGGCAACAGACAAACAAAGAGCCAGGACCTTAGGGAGATAAAAAACATTGTACCATGCAGTTTATTGTGTCTGCTTATTTATGCAGGTTCTTATACAGTATACAGTTTGTGCTGACCACAAAGTATGCATGTGTAGCTAAATGATTTAGTTTTGGAGATGGAGATAAGAGGTTTAGATTTTTCCATTATAGTTTTAGTAACATATAGTAACAGACATACCCTGTTTATTCATTGCTTGTCATTCGACACATTGTAAACAGGACCCTGCACTTTCATTAATGTGATGCACCTTTATTTGTATTCTTCTCCCCCTCTTTGTTTCTCTCTTTCTTCTACTTAAAGTTCGATCTTTTTTTTGGAAGATAGATGTTATACTTCTGTAAAACTGAGGATTATCAACACCACAGTTTGGTCCCCACTGACGTGCAGCAGACTAAACCAATGACTTGAAGTGGAATAAACGCTGGCACTACTAAGTGCAAACTACAGCCTTTGGGTCATTATAGGGACACAATTGCTGCTGAGACATTTGTTGCAACACTGCAATTATTTGTGAAAGATTCATGTAACAAGACCAAGAGTCTACAGGTTTACTAGCGGCTCTGTGGGGCTCTACGTGTTTGGAATTAAAAGTTACTGTCAGCATGCTAACATGTTCACAATGACAATATGCCATGCCATTGTTCCGATTGCCCGTTATTGTAAACCCCAATAGTCAGAAAATTGTTGCATTGGAGCGAAAGCTAATTATTATGCAGAATGATGTCATCTGACCTCCCCATCCCTATCATTTGTGGTCTAGTGGTCAGGCTTGCAAACAGAACACTGGAAGTTTGTGAGTTCAACACCAGTCTGCCACCATTGAGCTCCTGAGCAAGTTGCTCCAGGGGGACAGTTAGTTCACTGTAAGTTTCTCTGGATGAGAACATCTGCTAAATGACCTGTAATGTAATAACCTAATGGAAAATTGAAAAATTAACCAGATAGTGGTGCTAGATGAAAAGTCAGGATTGTATTAGGATTCATCCTCTGAGGACCACAAATGTGTTGTAAAATAACATCACAGCAATTCATCCCATTGTTGCTGAGATATTTCAGTCTGGACCAAAGTGGTGCACTGACTGAGCCATGCCTCTTAGTGTGGCTGAAAATAGTTTAACCCACAGATACTTTTACATGTCCCTAGAATATTACATTCCAGGTGTTGTTTTTAAGAGAAATATTTCTGATGTATCTTTGTTGTTTCCACTGTCCTTCACCCTGCCTTGTTTACTTCCACTTTACTTTCTCCTAAATGGCTTTCAGCAAACCCTGGGGAGCGTGTCTGGACTTGTTTCCAGCTGGGTTTTTACATGCAGGTTCAGGTAGCAATATTCATAGCAACAGTAAGAGTAAGAAAGTGAGGATCCAGAAAAGAGAAAGCAACAGCCACATCCTTTAAAACACAACATGTCTCGGAGCGGTGTTTCATAATGATCTGTTGAGTCTACTGGGTCTGTTGTCGGTGGGGAAATTGGTATCTCATCCTCCATAAGTGACTGCTGAATATCAGTGCAGAATGTTGCAACAACAAATAAGTCCTTGCTCTTTTGGCTTGACACTAAAAATCCTGACATTTAATGTTCATGTTTAATGTTATCAAACTTTCTTCCCCTATTATATCATTTTGTTTAGAGTTACATTTTTAATGTGGTGACCTATTTTATACTCTGGCAAAATTGTTGAAATGTCTCTCTGAGTGGTATACTGCCAGTTACCATATGTGCTGGAAATGTTTTGATGACACAGACTTTATATCACCTACTAAGTAATTGTAATGTCACGAAAAGCTGTCTTGCTACAGTATTTTAGTGAGGGTCTTTCCTTTAACCATGATGAATAACTCCTACAGACTATACAGTATATCCCCCTGCGTGATATCTAGAATCAAATGTGTTTCAGCTGGCTACACTGATGCCTCTGTTGATGTACACAGCGTACTGTCAGTCGGTGCCTCTCATTCCTGGCTCCCGGGGAGAATCTCTGAGAGTGACATGGTACATTAACACCTCTGTTGCAGTGTTGTTCCCACACATCCTTCAGCAGTGTGAAACCAGATGGATAGCCTTCTCATTGGAAGAGTAACATCGTTGCTGCTTTTCTTTGCACCCAGTAGATGTTATCCAACCTCACAGGTGAAGAGCATGCTGAGCAAAATAATAATAAATGTGCTACTCCTCTCTAAACTATTTGCATAAAAAATGTATAAAAACTCCCGGTGTGTGTACGTACATGTTTGTGTGTAGGCCCTCATGGGTATAGTACTTCTTAGTGTTTGTGAGAAAATCAATGTAAATGTGTGGAGTGGAAACGATTATAAAGTAACACTTGGGAGGTATTGATTAGCTTCAATGGGCTTCTCCCTCCTCTTTTCCCATCTCGGTTCGGTCCTCTGCTACGACTGCTCTTTTATCAATTCCGCCTACAAACGGAGGGACATCTGCTGTACATCTTCCACAAACCTGCCAATAAACCTATCATCTGAAATACAAAGGGACATAAGGGAATTATGACATTTTTTCATTTATCAAACAGTACTTGTTACCAGTGAATTGCAACTGTGGCAGATTACTGGCACTGCTTGCAATAGCATATAACTGACCTTTTCTTGTTTTTGTTCAAGGTAGAAATATACTCCAACTTCAGCAGAAGCTACAATGCGCTAAGATGTGTTTCCCCTTACTTTACTTTTTGAGGTGCTCAGAACTGTAAACCGACTGTGGACTTTGTCCCCCAATACTGAAAGTCATATATTCTCAATATGGATGCGAAAGCTGAAGAGATCCAGCAATCCAACGTGTCTCGTGAAGACAGGGCTGCAACTAATTATTTTAATATTACTATTATTATAGTAATTCTTTTTCTGTTGATAGACAGAATCAGCATACTTATCAGCACTAAAGATGTTAATGAAAAACTGTTTGTAACTAAATGTCCCAAGATGCCTCTCCACTTTTTCCCAGGAAGCAGTCTAGTGTGCATGCCTTTTGGGCCCAAAATTACGAAATCATGAGGAAGCCTGCAGTTTTATTTTTGGCATATTGGCTCAGTGATCAACTTGCATAGAAATGAATAAAGGCCCCATCTTTGAACACAGAATCCAGTTCTCCTTATGCATCCATGATAAGGCCTTTAGCTCCTGTTGTAGTGGTGAAGGCTTTCTCCAATCAATCTTTACTTTTCCACTGCATCAGTGCTGTAACCGGCTCCTGCTCATGCCTGTAACACTTTTTGCGGCCGCTAAACCTGCAAAAGGTGAAGTATATGCCTTACTACGCTGCAAGCAAATAGCGTCTCGATGTTCCTCTGCCTCACACAGTTACAGTAAAATTATTAGCATCTTCAGAGAGATGGTGGTAACTAAAGATGATGCTGATTCCATTGATCATGGCAGCAGCGATTGTAGACAGGCGAAGGTCATGCTTCGCTCGAACTCATTTATTTTGGGATTCAGTGACAGGATGCAATTACAGTTGTGTCATGAAAAATAAATGAATACAGCTCCTGGACATGTCATTTTTCAAAACACATGAGAAAAACACGAGGAATACATTTGTAAAAAACAATGTTAGTATATAACCAAATAGACAAATACTTTTTTTTCTCTCCCTCCACAAAAAAAGGAAACATCGCACTCAGCTGCAAAACTTCACGGGCGTGTTTGTGCTGCAATATCATCATAGCCATAGCCCATTATTTTTTAAGAGGGCAGTTAGCGGTTGCAAATGATGCGCAATTCATGGTGCTGTCAGGGGCCGCCATCCATTATTTTTTTTATTCACCCCTCTATTAAGCTGCAATTAGTCTCTTGTGAAGTTACACATACGGCAAATGTCTTCTCAAGCAAGCTGATCAGATCCAGCTCCTGTTGGGAGGAGGGTTCTGTGAGAATAATCAATATATAAGCTGTTACAATGTGCCTTATTGTGTCCATATTTAGAAGTATTAAATGTGATATGAAAAATGTTATTGAATTAAGTGACTACGCATAATATAGTGGCCAACTACTGTGAAATAAGAAGCAATATTTGTAAACTGTGAAGTGGAAGAGTACACCACTTCCTGAAAGGGTGACAGAAGATCTGATTGGAGCAGAGAAGCGCTGAGTGCCAATAAGGGGCCAATAGGACCTGGCCCCAGCCAACCAATGGGAGAAGACTATACCTGAAAGGCGGCGGGTATAAAATATGTTGTAAACAAGAGATCTGTGAGACAGAGGAACTACTTAAATGTGTTCTGTCGACAGTGACATGGGTCCTCAGCTGAGTACTTTTGTAATGCTACCATATCATCATGGAATAAATACAGTTAATATGAAGAGAAGTTTTCTGAAATTGATTTCTATGCCTCTATTTCAAATATAAGAACACGACAGTTCAAAAAAGAGAAGAAAAATAAACGGCCACACGTACGTCTCTGATCAACCCCTGTGCATGTGTGCCTATATGCAGCCCGGAGAAGCGTGTTTCAGCCTTTGGAGTGTGTGGATAAAGTACACCATAAAACCTTTACTGTTCTCTTTTGTGGGAAAACTTATTGCCTTTCAATCTTGCATGTGACAGATGCTGGCCAGAGCCTTTTTACTCTCCCTCTGTTCATACCCATACTTGCAGTCTTCACAGGGCAGGTTCAGCTTTATCAATGATGACAAAAGACAAAAGTCTGTAAGATCATGTAAGACCCCAAACATGATTTAACAATGTGTTCTCTGAACTGTCCATCCTGCCCTACCCTTGTGGGTTTCTGATGAAACTGATGGTCTGCCTCTCTGGCTGCTTCATCTGATACCACATCAATAACGGTGAGCAGTGTCATAATAATAACACATCTCTGTAATGTGCATTTTTGGAAATGCTTGCGAAAATGTAAGTAGGAGGGAACTGGAATGTCCTGAAATTACAGTGGGCAGGCAGTTTTGTGCCAACTCAGAGCACATGTTGAGTTTTGAAAGCCAGAACTTGCAGCACCTTGCCAAGTATTTATTGAGTCACTGGCATATCAACAACCCTATGATGGTCATGTTAATTAGTGCACCTGTTCTAACTCTGTATTAGCGAGGCAGGTCTTAACTTATGATGCATGCTCATGTTTTATCCCCTATGACAGAAGATATTGTGCCTATCAATCATCTGTTCCATCATTAGTGTTGCTTTGTATAATATTCATTGTATCCTGTTATTTCTCCAATGTGGCTAAAAGCAAAAGGCATCATTAAGCGTGGAATATAATGCATGGTGTTTTTGGAAGGCAGTGCTTTGGAACAACTGGCTGCCAGATATCCCTTTAAAATGAACTGCAGATGTGTTGCACTTTACATGCAGTCGGCTCTATGTCTGGTTGTGCCTCCGGGTCACACAATGTTCTACACTTACACATAACTCTCCGTAGTCACAAAGAATCCTTTTACCCATGGGTCGGAATCCATAGTGGGAAGAAGAACACGCTATCATGTGAGCTGCTGCCAACAAAGTCTCAACATGATAAGGATATGAATGAAGTGATGAAAAAAAATACGTACAGATGGGCTCTCACAGGCATCGTCACGTGTGTTCCTGGAAAATCAGGCATGCCCACATACTGTGATTCCCATTGGCCAAAGAAAGCTCATGCTAACAGACGGGTGTAATCAGTAGTTAAAGGTCATATTAATTATATATTAACACACCCTTTGTATCAGGTCCCGCCCCGTTCGTTAGATGTTTTGTGTTGTTTGTACTTCCTGTTTTATTGTGTTAACTGCATGTTCCCTCTCGTGTCTGTTGTTCCTACTTCCGGTCCCCAGCTGTCTCCACTCTGTTCCTTAGTGTCTCCACCTGTGTCTCGTTGTCCCCTCCCACTTCCTGGTGTATATAGTCTGTGTGTTGTTTGTCCCTTGTCCCTTGTTGCCAGTTCGTCTTTGTTCATTCATGTCGAGAGTTCCAGCGTTGTTCCTGTTTCCCCGGTTTCCTCGATCCTGTACTGGCCTAAACTGTGCTAATTCACATTTAAGTATAATCTGTCCATTGGTTGATCCAGTGTGGACTGCCCATTGTTCCAATGGCCCATTATTCCGAAGCCCTAATAGCACTAGTGCTGGTACTAGTAATAGAAAATCAATGGCCATTTGTTTTTGGTGTAATGGCTCTCGGACAAATGGACTTTTGGTCCAATGGGACAATTTTGGACTATTAACTATTGGACTATTGGGGTTTACCAGTTCCCCTCCTTGCCAATTTCCCAAAACGTCTCCTCATTTATCTCTTGCTTCTTAGTCCCTCTAATTTAAGTTGCAAGGACGAGATAAAAGATGGAGGAATTGAGTAAACATCTATATTTTGGGAAATGATGCATCCTTCCCTAAGAAGTGACATCTCAAGCAGCATTGGTTACTGATGAGAGCTGCACAGCTGGATGCACGGTCAGTCTTGAAATTGTTTTGTGGTACCTCATTGCCCTGATGTTTTTATGTAAAGGCTAGGTTCATGTTTCTCTGTACATTGAAACATTCTTGCTGTCCATACCAGCTGTGAAGAGAACGCTACTAATATGATTCCAATTTAAGTAATGAGGGACAAAATCCATAGTCGGTTTACAGCCACGTGCTTCTAAAATCTGAGTTAGACAGATTAAGGGGATGAGAAATGTACTGTTTTTGTTGTTTCCATGCTGCAGTAAACACTGCACAGGGGAAACATAATGATGGTACTAAAAACCAGACCTGAGGCCTCATATTAGCTTCTGCTGAAGTTGGAGGATATTTCTACATTAAACAAAGACTGTGGATTTTGATCGTCTTTGCTTGCATTGGAAAAGACGAGATAAGACAGACAATAGTATAGAGAGAGGACAATTATCATTGCCCAAAAGCTGTTCCAATGTACATATGGGCAGTTAGTATTGTGTGTAGACTTGAAAACATGTCAACCTATCCTTTAATGCACAGTATTAAAGTCCAGTCCAAATAATGAGGGCACACAATTACCACTGACTACAAACAATTTTGTGTCTGTTTACTTTTGACACTCGCCTCCAACCAAGTTTTACATTTACTTCACCATGACACACCTTACCTCACCTTGTTGAATATTGCACCTTACCCCATCTCAGCTCATCTTATGTTTACATCTTTTTTAGATATATATATATATATATATTGTAAAAAATTAATTGCAGTATTTGTACATTTTAGAATTGTTATACTGTATTCTACTGTGTATTGCAACTGTTGCACAACAATTTCCCTTGGGATAAATGAAGTTCTATCTTATCTTATCTTTATCTCATTTATAGATCAAAAACAAATTTTGAACGTCAACTTTTATTCATCTTACAATTAGTGGAATCATACGGGTTTTGCAGATTTAATTTCTGTAAACAGTGTGAGTGTTTGTCTGTCTCTGTTTCTGTACGTGCAACCATGTGGTTACATACTCGTGGGCGTGTGCTTGGCTGCACATTTGTCTTGATGTGTTAACGGTGAATAGCAGCTCCGTATCAACAGCGCTGTGAATTCCCTCTCCTTTGTGGGCCTGTTTTCATGTTGTTTTTCCTAGCAGGAAATGCAATATTGCCAGTGCCTAGGGCTGAGGGGCTTCTAATGTAGTTACTATTGTCTTTTCTCCAGCATCCACCCACATCTCTCTACAGTATCTCTCCATCTCATTCTGTCATGGTTCATTCTTGTCTTCCAGGCGTCTCTCTCCTCTTTACACGATTAGTAGAAATACTCATAGCCATAGACATCTCTTTATTTTACTTTCCCACCCTCCTATATCTGTGTTCCACCTTCAATCTCTCTAAATTGTATTTCACTTTCTATATTAGGTCAGACTACTTTCAGAGAAATGTTTGTTGTTCTCCTCGTTTGTAGAAATACAGTGAGTATGTGAGAATACGTCTACTAAAGAATTCGCATTTGCGCAGTTGATGCATAGCTGTTTTTTATTCAGCCAAAGTTCAGACATTTTAATGGGTGGGAAGAGGTTGTTTTCTGAGTGATGAAGCAAATGAAGGACGGGAGGGGTGAGTGAGAGCTGGTTCGGGCTCAATGTGTTTATAATACCGCCATCAGACTTCCACCCTCCCCTTGCTGTTCCTGCCAATCACAAAGTAGTCCATCAACCATCACTGTGCTTAATGCAGACAAACACCGAGCCACAGCATACGCTTAGCATGGTCATCGCTGTCCACTCCTTTCCCATCAGACACACACATGCACACACGCCCATAAATCACCAGGTTAACCATGCTCTAGCAGAACACTGGATCAGGATGAGCTGCTTCCTCGCTCCATCTGCATCCTGATTTGTTAATTTATGGCCTGAGCTCACCTGAGTAGCTCACACACACAAACACATATATATACACCATGGCGGCTTGCAGCATTTCCACATCTGTCCCTCTGGTATGGACCACCGGAGCGAGTGATAAGCCGGGATGAAGAAGACAGGACTTAATGCAGGGAAAGGAGCAAAGCAGAGCATGCATATATATATATATATATATATATATACCTTCCTTATCCTCCGGGTGTTATCAATGGGCATAAACCACCAGAGCATTTGATAAGGGAAGACCGAAGGACAGAAAGTGAGGCAGGACGAGGTGGAGGGATTGATTGAAAGGAGGAGGGGTCTTCAGAAAGTGTAAGGTGATCCCTATAAATTCTCAAACAGGAAAAGAGCTAAGTAATTATCTCTAATGCAGAGATGGTAAGGGATCATCCTCCTCCCAGTATTAGCCTGTGGTACTTAAGGGAAATAGAGTGGTGGGAGAGGGACAGTGGAAGAGAGAAACTGAGAAATAGGGTCTTCTTGAATTTAGTAGGTGGAGATGGACTAGCAAATCAAGTTATGTCGAGATATTGGCGGGAATGTCAGCAGAAACGACTGAGAGTCGTGTGTGTGTGTGTGTGTGTGTGTGTGTGTGTGTGTGTGTGTGTGTGTGTGTGTGTGTGTGTAACAGCTATTTTCTCAAACAAATTTTCTACAGTGTTGCCTGTTATCATGGAGCAAGCGTAGCCTCAGCCGCTGTCCGTGGTGCTGAATCAGAGGCAGTATGGTGCATGCAATAGGAGTGAAATACTCCCATCTGACTTTACTGTCTAAGAGAGCATATAATAGGATAGATAGTATTTATTAAGCGAGGCAAAAAGTAAGGGTGTGGATGTCAGGGTGGGGGGTATAGGCATATAGGATGTTCAATCAGGAGACTGGAGTTTGTCTCCCATTACAGCCCTGCAATAATGTTTTTTATTAACTGCCATGTGCACATGTCACACAATGTAAAGTGAGGTTCTTTTTATAACAGCAATAATATATATTTCCAGCGCTAAAGAAATTAAGCACCACGGGATAACTTTGAATAATTTATTCGGACCAATAAATTACCATGAAAGTGCTTTTAACCTTAAATTAATGAAAGACAGCCACTTAAAAGTGTACTAAAATGTGATGAATACAAACCGGTTAAAAAAACAAACACAAACAAAAAGGTGATGCCACAGTCCAAATGTGTCTAATTGGTTAAAGTTGTTCAGGAAGGGGAGAGTTTTTCTTATTTTTTTCTTCCCCCTGTCTCCTCCTCCTTCTTCTCCCTCTCATGTTTCTCCTGCTTCACCTCTTTCCTTCTGCTCTTTTTGTTCGACATCTGTCTCACATCCACACTTAAAAAGCACACTGTCCTCGGTCAGCCAATCCTGGAACCATGCAATGATATACAACTAATTAACCCATGCAACACACATCAAAAACAATAAATCTAAATGTCCCACTCTGACTCACAACCTAAAAGAACGGCCCACTACACATATTGTAGAAAGTGAGGATTTTCAAGATGTTGTCATTGGATCATCATGGAATCATTCAATATCAAAACTATATTATTTGGTGATAGATGAAAATCATGTGAATCACACACTATGGCATTTACAGTCACTCAATTAAACACTTACGGTCGACTCTCCTTCCTCTCCTTCCTCTCCTTCCTCTCCTTCCTCTCCTTCCTCTCCTTCCTCTCCTTCTTCTCCTTCCTCTCCTTCCTCTCGTCCCGTGATGAGTGAAATCCGACTCCTGCTCCTCTGTGCTGCTGCCGTACGGAGCAGACATTTTCAGTTTTTAATTTTAGCTCTGTCGTCAGACTAGTATTGCTAAAACACTTTATACATTAGAGGTTTTATTTGATGACCATGGGCCCTGATAGCCTACGTTAAATTGAAGAAAATGGGTTTTATTTCTATAAAAGAAAATGTCTTACATTAAATAGCTTAAAATGCTTTTTGTGTTTACACAGGAATCAATGGCTCATGGTAAGAGGCAGAGTTTTCTCTTTCACAATTGCCTTAGAAAAATGTCGTAGATCGAAACGTTGCCTTGGAAAGAGCAAAAGAGAAATGAACTATTATTTGGAGCCTAACAATGTGCATGTCTCCTTTGTTACCATGATGTTGGTTAAGAAAATTGGTTTTCAGGGCCTTTTATTTGTCACCCATTTCAAGATACTGTCAATACTTCAAAGGAAAGAAGTGGGGGAAAAAAGAGCTCATGATAATGATGAGGGGATGGTTGAATGGAAGATTTTCAATAATTTCAGCCTCCCACTGTAATTCGGTAAAATACACTAGCAAAGAGATTATGTAAATCTATGGCTGTATGTTAATAAGCAAGTTCATAGGCTCAAAGTGAGGGCTGACCAACCACAAACACAAAGTTCTCTTTATACCAACATCTGATCTCTCTGCTCTGACCTGATCTCATGTTAAACTAGCAGAGAACTTATATATTTTCTCCTGGACACAGACAATTTCAGTATAATTGTCCATATTTGTACGCCCACATGAATGAGAACAGGTTGTTCTTTATAAAGCCGACAGCGTAATATTAATAGTCCCCAATGTGGGAGGGAGGAATGAAAGTTGCTGAGAAAAAAGAATATGTGATATGTGCACTTCACATATTAGGGCGTAAAAAGAAAATAATAATATTTAATAATAATTCAACCAATCATTTCATGAGTTGTTAAAAGTGTGTACAATGTTGGGGTTTCACTCTTGAATGTGAAGGGAGGGAATGAAGGGGAAATGTTGAAAAAGTCCTTTCATAAACTTGTAGTATATAACGATGTACAATATGGTATGCAATTTCATGATAATCCATCCCATAGTTGTTGAGATATTTTTCAAAATAAGTAAAAAACTTTGACCTGAACTTTGATTAATCCTCTCTGGGCGATGATTATTTGGACCAAATTTCCTTACAATCCATCCAATTGTTTTCAAGGCATTTCATTGAAATCCATGCCAATCCATAGTTGATGAGATATTAAGGTCTTGACCAAAGTGGTGGGCCGATCAACTGACAGACAGACCTGCTGACTGACCTAAAGACAGACTTCCCTAGAGAGCCCTTCCTCTAGCATTGCTTAAAATTAAACTTGCAGTTAAGAAAGCTGGTTAGTTCAAGATACAGTATTTGGTGTGTAGAGCGAGTAGAGTAAGCCCTCTGAGCCGGATCCTTACCCTGTCTTAAACCATTCACAATAAGATTCAGGTTTCTCATGAATGTGTAAATGAAGATTAGTTTTCTCCAGCAATTCATCCGGTTTCCAAGCAGTATAATGAAGTCATACAATTATACATGGCAGAAGAGATTTAACCTTGGTAACAGTATCAGCTTGTAACCACAACTAGATGTTTACTGGAAAGTGTCAGGCACATCCACAAACACACTCCACAAGGACACCGCATGAATTACTTTTTTTGAATTGTTAATAACTGGCCTTGGATTTTTTTTTTTTAATCATAGTTTGACTGTTTATAATGAATGCACCCATGTTTGTATTGTTGGAGAGGAGTTATGCGTAAGAAAAACATACACAGGTAACATTTCTAAAGAGACATTAAACCCACAGTTTAATGATGTCAAAATGTTCAAAAACTATGAAGAGCTGAGGAGTCCTAACATGTTTTGATCTCTTTTTAATTAACAGGATGTGCCAGTGTGACATCTCATCAACAGCTGTTTTAACTCGCTGCTTCCTCTCTTCCTCTGGGGTTTGTTCACCTGTTCTTTCAGGGGAAATAAAGCATATGCTTGAAATTATAAATTGGCAAGGGGACATTGTTGACATGGGACTCTATTCTGCTATGTTTTGATATACACTATAATTTCAATATTGTTGTCTTCACTGTTATGAGAGACACGTTAGACCAAACTCTTCTGAGGACTCCCTTGTAACGGTACGACCAGTACACACGGAGAGAGGGACTCAATAGCACGACTCAGAGACAGAACGATGATGATGGTAATATACTTTACTGGGTAAAGTAGACAAACAGGACATACAAACATGCAGGGGAAAGGCAGAGTCGGGTCACAGAAACAAGGTCGATGCACAGGTAGGTCCTCAGCGTAGCAGAACAACAGGTAGGGATCAGGCGAAAACAGAGTCAGGTTACAGAAACAGGATTGAAGGAACCGGGGAATCAGGAACACGGGAAACAGGATAAACGCTGGACCTCTTGACATAAATGAACGAAGACGAACTGGCAACAAGGGACAAACAACACATAGACTATATACACCAGGAAGTGGGAGGGGATAACAAGACACAGGTGGAGACACTAACAAACAGAGTGGAGACAGCTGGGGACCGGAAGTAGAAACAACAGACACGAGAGGGAACATGCAGTTAACAAAATAAAACAGGAAGTACAAACAACACAAAACATCTAACGAACGGGACGGGACCTGATATCCCTGAGATATAACTGCCCACTGGGGAGCTCCCCCGAGAACTATATACCGTCAACCGCTTATTTTCTGTTTGTATTCTCATAGCCAATAAGAACTCTGAAGTGACGGAAACCGGCTGGCGGTTGACGAGTCATAATGCCGTTGTATTTCCTCTGTCGCATCGCATGTATGCTCGGTGAAGCCTTGACTTCACTATTGGTCCATTTGTCAGTGCTTTGTTTATTTTTTTTCATTGTCTGTTGTTTACACGGCAAAAAGGTTTTGAAAAATGGCGATTGCAGGCGTTGTGTTGGCTCGTGGGCTCGCCCGTACACCTACACTCAAGCTTCCTCCTGTGCTGGGAGAGTACCTACCTAAATAAGAGTTTAAAAAATGTGAAGAACTACGATCGTTCCTAGTTGCAATGCGGACACAATGAAAATGAAAGTTCTTCGAACTATGAAAAAGTTCCTCCGGTCTGAAGACGCCTATTGATAGAAATGTAATTTCTAAAATCAGTCACATTAATATGCTGCATATGTCCTGCCAGAAAGAAACAAGGCCTCCATTGTTGTTTGGTAAAAACATGAGATAAGTTATTGTTGAAGATAACACAACTTCCTGTATTATGGTACCATTTCTATCTCAGATTCTAAATAAAAACACATAAGATGCACTTGTACCCACCATTTCACTTTTTTGATTCATTAATCAAGCAGAAACTGGCAGATTACTATCAGAGGTCTTTAAAACGGTGGAGTCATATTTTTCAAACCCCTCACAACACTGATTTATGGTCATGACAGACTTAACCTTGGCATATCTGCCAACGTATTCTTTATTGTGAGAGGGCTTCAAATGATTGTAGACCATGTTGTTTACTCTGGGACATTATATAGATCTTCATAATGGACCGTTGTGCGTCTCTAATGTTATCCAGTTTTGGTTATTTTCATGCAGTTATTAGTAGTAGTAATTCTCTCTTCACTTTCCTGTTATTGCTGCTGCACTGGTGCTGGAGGATGGAGTCTACAGGAGGTAGTCTGCCCACACGTTTTCAAATAAAGATTGATTATAATTATGTCCTTGATCCCTACTGCGGAAGAATAATATTATTTGGAGTCTTTGTCCTACTCATCTGGGTTATGGAGACAAAAAACCTATGAGGTGTAAAATGGAGTTGAGATAAACAGCCTTATGTTCTGTCTGATGCCGGTGCACGTTTGAAAATTGATTATGGACGTTCAATGGCACTTTCTTCATTATGCAAGGAGTTTTAACAACATTTTTTAATTAAACTTTAACTGTATTTATAAGCTTTTCATGCAACAGTCTTGTCACACCAACCCACTCTCGATAAGTTTAAGTTTTCATATAAAGTACATTTTCTGCAGCTTGCTTGATCAAGGGGGCCAAAATGTTGTGTCCTTCTTAACATCTGATTATTGTTTAAATTATACTTTAAATAACATGTAACATTTTAAACACATACAGTGATAAAACAATATGTTTGTTTTATTTGCTGCATTTCAGAACAATGTTTTTATGTTTTATTTGCACATTTAAAAAAAGAAAGTAGAGTCAGAGAAAAGGAAACAGAAATAACATACATGCCCACAATGGGCTCATCTAAAAGAGAGAAAAATTCACATGCATATCTTGTAGATGCCTAATAACATTGTAAATTATGATGGGCTGCTAATGGAGAAAAAAAACAGCACTATGTATAAAATATACAAATCTTTGACATCAAAGCACTTTTGAATATGAATAAAGACAGAGAGTCATTAAGTACAAATGTGTACGCCATAATAATAAATAGAATACATTAGTAGATAAAGGTTATTGATTTGTCCAGAGAAAAATACAAAAAAAAGTACTTTTTAGGCTTCTTGTGGCAAGTCTATGCTCATGTACAACTATGCAGCTTTATTTCTGTAATTTGATTTTATTCCATTCGATAAAGAGCAACATTTGATTTTTAGAAAACAATTTATTATGACATTAGAGCTGCAGTGCACAGGAGAAATTGTGCAGGAGTATTGAGATAACGAGTTGACTGCTGCCCACAGTGCCCAATATTCCAAATTACTCTCAATAAAAGGCAGATTTTTAAAAGACCTTTCTTTTCTGTGCAATAAATCAAGGTGACAGCATGAGTTTTGCTCATGGTTATAAAGAAAAATAAAATAATAAACCTTTCAACCCAAAGTGGAAACTTCTCTCACTGCACAAATCTTCAAGATATTTTCTCTTGTGCTTTACCTTCACTTATAGCGAGCCAGTAACTGTTTCATTTTTGAAGACCATGGCTTTTAAGCCTAAAATGGTTATAGAAAAACATTCCCACTTTGTTGTTGTGCCAGTGTTGACAGAATATTGCTCATGAATGAGACTGAAATTTATATATATATATATATGTGCGCATGTATTGTAGCTGAGAAGTTAACTTTTAATATGTGCATGAATTGTTGTGCACATTAGGTTTGTATCATGTTCTGAAAGCCAGACAAACTTTGTATCACTATTTTTATTTTTGACGGTTTTGAAATAATAACTGCTTTTAATTGATTCAGAATGTTTTCTTTACTTTTTGGTTTTTAATATTCAGTTTTCATAAAAAAATTTAAGAAAAAAAATCATTTAGTACATTAGGACAATGTGTTATACTGAATATTGTTAAATTTTTTAATTTGAGTAAGTGTGATCTTTAGTGAAATTTATTTTTATTTATTAAAAAATGTCATATGTGACACTGCCCAGATGATATTGATGATGGTGCCTTTCCAGCAGCTCTCATGTTAATGCTCCTTAACTCATGTCGACCACTTGCATTTACACATCGAGCAGACACTGAGCATTCATTTGACATTTATGTTTCCGCCTGATGAATATAAGTCCAATATTTACTCTCCTTGTACCTCTGTTGTGCTCTCCACCAACTCCTGAGGGAAATATCTGTCTGTTTACTTCCTAAATGTGCTTCACTATTAGCTAGTTGCTAACTTTGTCTGTCTGCCATTTGGTGAAGATCCAGTAGCGTTCTCTAGTGGGTTTTTAGCTGAAAACAGCTGCCTGCTGCTGCTGCTGGAAACAATGTTGATGAAAGCAGTGAGTGCACTGAAGTTGTGGGGTGTAAAACCAAAACACTTAAAATTGGTTAAAACATAGAGCTGAGGAAAAGTGCAAAGGTAGATCATAATTACGTGTGTTTGGCGCTATAAGCGACCCTTTTCATATTACAAATAGTCATTTCATCTATTGCTAATATAACATTTTTGACAAGAGCTGCTTTAAAAATCACCTCAACAACACCTTCTAAGTGACATATGTGGACACAGCCAAAATTCAATCCAGTCTGGAAAAAAAAAACTACCTTACTACAGAGTTGTCCAAGAAACCCACATTTCCTTTTTTAGCAAAGGAACTACTTCATTAGTTTTTTATTTAGATGAATTTTCTTTGCGATGCTGCTTTGTAATAAATCAGAAAGTCATCGTTGTGTAAGAGCGGAGCTTTATGTTTTTTCACTTATTCTATTCTATTCAGAATGTGGAATCCGTCTCAACTTAATAGAACAACTTTAAAAATGCTTGGATTACTTGCTTTGAACATTTTTGTTTGTTTATGCAATGGCAAGAGAAGAGAGAATTCACGCACACTTTTGTTCACTCGTGCGCAAAACTACCTCATACACTACACCGTACGAATGAGGAAGTGCAGACGTTCCTCTGTTTGGTTGCCGTTGAAAGAATTCAGTAAGTGTCTCATAGAAGATGATGTCACAGCACTTTCACACGGAGGTGCTACTGCAATCAGCTGAGAATCCTGCCTGAATTGAATAATGCAGTGGGAGTGAGGCATAAATGAGCCCTCCTTTAAAGTGGCCCTATGCAAAGACCATATAGATCCATTTCTTTCACCCAGTGACTCCGAGACAGCCTTGTGCCACAGTAAGCAATGTGAAAGCCATAGGCGGCCATTGTTGGAAGCTTCATTGTTGAAAGTTCAGTACATCCACATCGACTTTATCCTTTAATGGTCTAATATCATTAAATTTGGATTTCCATTCCTTCATATGGAGCTGGAAGAAGAACTCATTTTTTGGGAGATAAATTATTCACAGAAGCGACACTGGCCATCACATGGTATTATTATTAATGTGACATCATGAAAAATGACTACACATTTAAAAATTCCTGTCCTAATAGTTGGCATAATGAGTGAGCAGATGTACAACAGATGTGCTTCTCTGAGAATCATACTCGCCTTTGCTTGAAATTGACAGCACTGGTGAAGAGAGCTGCCACTGGGGAGATACAGTACATGTGTGTTTTATTATATTTTAATATTCTAAAACATTTAATCTGTAGAAATGATTTAAATCCCCTTCAACACATGTAACAAATTTCAACAGCTCATCTACACCAAGCTCTTTTTAGTAATCCTCTTCCTCTCACATTTATACGTCATGCATTTAAATAATGCTTATCCTGAGCAGAATGAGGAATCTCACTCGGATTTTTCTTGTTGATGCCACCAAGAAAACTATTGGGACACTGTCCTCCCAAGAGAAATTAGAGCATTATGGGGCTTCCAGATAGGGCGCAACAACTCCACCGCTGCACCCTGAAACTTGTTCATTCCAATGGCTTGTGTGACGAATGCTAATAGGAACGAGGCAGCCGGCCAGGAACAGAAGTAAAGATAGGGGGGAGTTAATTTAGCTAGTTTCAGAATTCCCTAAATTGTGTGTGTGTGTGTGTGTGTGTGTGTGTGTGTGTGTGTGTGTGTGT
>CALSCE010003134.1:7231703-7247913 GCA_943593645.1 Bovichtus variegatus
GTGAGTGAGTGAGTGAGTGAGTGAGTGAGTGAGTGAGTGAGTGAGTGCGTACACAAGCATGTTTGATAAGGGAGAGAAGGAGAAACACAGGCATGTAATTGTGAAGCCGGAGCATTTCGATAACCTTTGTCTTAATACACAAAAGAACAGTTTTGGTATAAGATGGCATGCATTGAATGCAGACTTGGCTTTCAAGGGGACTGCCTCAAGATTAGCACTCACCAAGGGGAATCAGCTGGAGACTGCTCTTAACCAACAGCATCTACAGTACGTTGCAAGCTCTTCAGGGAGTGTACATGTATAATGGAGTTGCGTCCCCTTGTAAAAATGCCACACATTGTCTATTTTCAGAACACTCTTTTGATTAAGTGAGCCCATCTTTAACGCCAGAAGGCATCAGCGTCACAAGACTTTGGTGGCTGCTTAATCCTTAAGGCAGAGCGTTCTGTTGTCATTGTCTTTTCTACTCAAAGAAAATGTCACAACACATAAGGGAATTAGACACTGCATTGTCAGCTGCGTGGTTTCTCATCGTAGTCCCAGCATCTGCATGTATTCTCCTGCTGTGTTGGATCTTAATAGAGTCACAAGTACAGTTATGTAAACACGTTTTTACACAACATACAGTACAAAAAAGGGCAGGGCATTTTTACTAACACTCGTATTTGTAGAATGAATTGGAAATACAAAATGTTGTTTTAAAATGTGTAGAACATTTTTTTTTATCACAATACTTTAAGTTGTATATATTTGTTATGTTGAAACACACAACTTTAAATCATCCGAAATAACTCTGCCACTTGTGTATTTGATAAACAGCCTGCTCTCTCACTGGCTTCCCACCTAAACTGTAAAGCTTCACTAAATATGTGTTTTACTTTAATCAAAGGCAACAATTACTGCCATTTGGAGACAGTGGAAGGAAACAAGCTGTGAACACAATATTGCTGTGTCATTATAAATTCCACGCCATTTCTTGGCGAGATCCGCCCTGCGTAGCATTCAAGCGCTTGGATTGGCCAAGTGCCCATGCTTGCGCAAGGTACTGGTAACCCGATTTGGTCAGGTCCTAAGCCCTGACCAATGGGCTATCCTGACTCGAACCACTCGAGGTCAATGCCTAAAGGTGTTGCTAAGAAAAGCAGTGGGATTCATAACTACCCAACGTAATGTTAGTTCAATATTCACTCTCCTTTTAGCTCTGTTTTTGGTCTCTACCAACTCCTGGGGGAAATATTTGTCTCGTTAGCTACTAAATGCTCCTCTATGTTCACCAGCTAGTCGCTAACTATGTCTGTCTGCTGTTTGGTGCTGATGAGCAGGTAGTGTACAGTGAGTTTTAATAGTTTATTTGCTGAACATAGCTGCCTGCCGTCTCATCAATATGAGAGCTTCGAGATTGAACCAAAACAGTAAACTTGCGGTCCAGACAGCTAGACAATGAGCTGAAACTCACTATTAGGCTCCGTAAAGCCGAGGAGTGTTCCCGATTCAGGTGAATCATCACTACGGGGGACACATTGTCACATTTTCTTCACATTGACATTTGAACCAAATATGAGTATTGGTTACAGCTATTTTAACAAATTTAATAATTAGTTACTAAGCAACAAATTCTGATCCAAGAGTGATAATGAGAGCTAATAGCCATGTTGGGTTGCTAACCTGTTGTTTTTGTTTCAAAGCTAAGAATAAGTATAGCCAGTAATAAGTATGTTCCTATAGTTCTGTGTGTTGTATGCCATGAAAGATAGACAAGGCACCGAAAGCTCTCTCTGAGCTGAGCTGACCTCTGTTCCGTGAAATCCTCTATTGACCAGCTCCTATCCATGAATCCCTCTTTATCTATCTGTTTACGACTTCCTTGTCCTCTTCACATTTCTTTATCTCTCCTATTTTATTTCCTCTTGGCATGTATCCAATAATCCATCTCTCCCTCTTCTTTCTTTCTCCATCCTCCCCTCCCTCCCATACTGTTTACCCCCATTGGAGTTTCCAATGCGCAGAGACAGATTTTCCTGAGGTAATTACCCATTTTGGCAAAACTACAGTCCACGTAACAGACTGTGTGTATGTGCATGTGCAGTTTCTATATTTTTTCCTCAGCTTGCAGTTTGAGTAATGTCAATGTTCCAACAATCTGATGAAAATGTATCCCGGTCCTTGATCAGGTGATAAAAGAATTACTGCCCACTAAAACAAATTGTTGCATCACTGATTTTATGCCTTTGGGATTTATGCTGTGTCATACTGGAACCATAGAACAGGCAAACACTGCTCATCTCCCCCTTCTGTCCTTTGTCACCTGCCTAAATTACAGCATTGACCAGCACAGTAAATTATGTTATTGCACAAAGGAGAGCTTGACCACACATTTACTGTGAACTCTGACCAGTCTTTTAAATCATATCGGCGTTAGTGGCCAGCCAGCAAAAAAGAGAGCTGTGTACGCTGTCCAACTGCTGCTGTGTGATTGTTCTGCTATTATAACAATAGATCAATACACTAGTTGGTCAACCGGTCCCATCTCCCACGTCTTGTGGGACGGAGGAGAGCATAAAGGAGAGGAGCAAGGAGGAAACATGATGTTTAAGAGACTGTAGGACAGCAATGCTGATTCACTTCTCTTGCCACACCACCACCGTTTGTTGCTCACCAGCTCCACCCAAGCTAACTTTTATTTTGACATCCAATCATAATCAAGATGTCAGATCAGATATTAGAATGTAAATTAGCTGTATTAATGGTACCACCTGATTTCAGTCGGTATAACTAATGACAGAAAAGAAGACGTGTACATTCCTACTTGTTAAACCTTCATACTGTATGTGTGTAGCCTTGCAGCACATCCTTAGCAGCTGCTCCACCGCACTGTGGAGGGATGATACGGATGGAGACATGATCAAATCTTGAAGGTCATTGTTAAAAGCCATCTGCTCAGGTTATCATAGAATCGTGCCCTTAGGAAAAATACTTTCACCGTCGGGGAGCATCAAAGACCTGCTGGTAAATCTGAAGAAATTCCTGCTGGAAGTTGCAATTAGGAATCATTCTCTTGTTTTAATCCACCAAGCAAAGCTCTCCTGCAGGTGCTGACAGTACCTTGGGAAGATCCTGTGGATGAAGCCTTAAAACGACAACTCTCCAAGTACAAGGGGCTGGTTATTGAATGCTGAAAGGGTGTCCTGCAAGGAGCAAGGAGCTTTCCATTAGAGGTTGGATTCAGGGGCTCTGGTGCCTGATGTCTGTCTGACTAGCCTTCATCTTGTTTGGCATTAAGGGGAATAAGGGCAGAAGAGCCGTCAGCAGCACTTGTGAAATAGTGAAGTGGGATCTGATGAGCCTTGGCTCTATATCAGTTTCAACTCAAGGACATAGAAATAAAGTGTGGCCCTTATATATTGTATACTGTATACTGTTTCCTGCATTTCTATCCCTATACTTCTCATTCCCCCATTTTCAACTTTCCATCAGGGATGCCCCAAATTGATTGGCCGCCGATCATGATCAGCCGATATTCAGTAAAAAAATATGTAATTGAAAGATGGGCAATAATGCTTTGTATTCGCAGATCTACATTGTGAACAAATCTGTGTTGAAATTGGCAGGAGGAGAGCTGGTTAGCTGTTAGCTGTTAGCTGTTACCAGCCGGTGGGTACCAAAGTCCTGTTTGGGGGAGCTAATGTTATTGAAAATTGCATTGAATCACTTTATGATGCATTCAAGCTCTATTCAGTAAAAAAAAAGATATTCCCTGCCCGGTCACTACAGTATCCTAAGATTAGCTCCTCAATGCAGCTGTTATTCACCTCGCTGAGGAGGAGAGAGAAAACAGAAGTGAGAAGAACAAGGTTAAACAACAAACATGATACCCCTGCTCAGTACAACACTAAGTGTCCCAGGAGGCGCATTCAGAATGCATCATGCATATGAGTCGCATAATGCATGTGTGTGATTGTGCATGCATTCTACTATACACATGTATTGTGAAGACGCATGTCAGTATGTGTGTGTGTGTGTATGCTCTACTGCAACGTCTTAATTATTAAAAGGAGTTTTCCAAAAAGAAGGGTTAGGGTTAGCAGAAAGCAGCAGAAACCTAAAGAGATCCTGGTTAGCTCAGACATAGCATTAAGGAGTAGATGTGTCCTAGAATAATGAAATAAACTAATTGGTTACGACTGTTGGTTGTTAAATACACAAAGAGAGAGAAGCACACAGCAGAAGAGAGGAGACGAGAGCCAGCCACTAAAAGGAAGTGTTGAAGAAAGGCATAAGGGTGCAGGACATAAAAATTGGAAGAATACATCAAGACAGATGGAGAGAAATAGCCAAAATAACACCAGGCAAAGAGCGAGACACCCAGAGAAAGACAGATAGAGTGTGTCTTTGAATACAAGAGGAAAAGATTGCCTTGTTGACATATTAGTTTAATCAAGCAAAGCTGTATGGGAGAGGGTAGCATCAGCCGACAGGGCTGTCGTCATTCAGCAAAATTGATGACAGTCCTTCCTTATTTTCATCCCTCTCCGTGCTACTGATATATTCCACTGAAACAGGTTCTGACCGCAAATTGCCAACTATTCAAAAGTGCATTGGAGTCAGTGACAGTGTTTGTGTGCACGAATGTACGCAAACAGTTGCTATCCCTTTGTGTGGATGTGTGTGCATGCAGTTGTATTTTAGCGTGTGTGTGTGTGTGTGTGTGTGTGTGTGTGTGTGTGTGTGTGTGTGTATGTGTATGCCTTCCCAGAAATGGTCTGCCTGCAGCTCGTTGGCCACCTGGTCCTCTGTGATAGCTCTAACCCAATAAAGAGCTGAGAGAGACTGACTGGCAGTGGATGTCAGGGCAAAACTCTGCCAGAAAACGCAGCCTGAAAGGAAACCCTCCCACTGTGTTTGTAGTTGTTCACCTGTCTCTTTCATTTTGTTACTTGTTCTCCATTCACAGCATGTGTACACTCATTGAGAGGGACTCAATCTTCAGAGGTCTTTCTCAGTATGTGTAATATTGCCAGAATATTGCCAGATGAAAACTTTATTTTGAATACACTGTAAATCCAGACCTTTGCATATAAACATAAAGATATTGAGCTAACATGAGGCAAGAACAAGGGGTAGAAGAGCATTGCTTGTCATACTTGTCTGTTATGTCAACACTGCTGACAGCACAAGACAGAATGACAGCACATGTATTTGACACAGACACAGATCATATGCATGCTAACAGACGTTTGTACATAGTTACACAAGAGAATTGAGGTTGCTTATACACACAGACATCTGTGATGCTGAAAGAAATAAAGTATACTTTATTAAAACATTATAAAAAATTAAAGGAATTCACTTTGTTGTTATATTCACACACACACAGGCCCAAATACACAGATGCACAAACAGGACGTATACACATGTGTTATGTATGGAGAGATGTCAGATGGAGGGGCTGCCTCACAGGGCGGCTTCCAGAGCAGTTGGGGATGTATTACCTGCAGTGCCCAGGAAGTTAATTGGCCAGTCCACACTCCGTTCTTTGGTCCGTGCCGGGACTTGAACCAGGGACCATCCCGAACCTCCCAGGTCCCCACGGACTGAGCTACTGCCGCATCCCAACTACACTAACTGTGGTTTAAAGGGATGACTGAAAAACTGTCGGGGACATTAACCATAGTTTTCTGAAGAGATGTTTTGAAGCCCAGATTTGCATCTCGTTACTGGAGGCAGAACCTTCTATTTTGGGCATAAGGGAAGAACTCTGGGAGGAGGTGAGGTAGGATCGGAAAGTAGCAAACACAATGATTGACTGTAAAATACTGAGACACCTAGTTCTTTTTTAAACCTTATAGAAACACATTAAACATAGTAAAATGAGTCCTCCTTTTGTTGGATTAAAAAGAAATAGGTCAGAGTGATTTTTTTTTATGTTTTTATATAATTTTTTGTGATCAAAAGGTATTTAAAAAAGGGAAATGTCAGAAATGTTCCCCTTTATCTCAGCCTGTGAAGGTGTGTGTCGGTGCCTGTGTTTGATTGACAGCCTGCTGGCTAAGCTGAGAGTTATATATAACAAATAGGGTGAGATTTCAGACACAGCCATAAAAGATAACACTATATGTGCATGAACTCACACAGTTAATCAACACAAAAGCATTATTTATATCATACTGAGGAACTGTCTTAAAGAGAAAATGACAGGAATTTGCACACAAACAAACCACCATTTCTCCTGGCTTAATGGCAGTGCGTAGAGGGGAAATGAGTCAGAAATTATATTACCTGTTTCACTGTGTGTGTGTGTGTGTGTGTGTGTGTGTGTGTGTGTGTGTGTATAAGAGGGAGAAACAGAGAAAATGTAATATAATAGATTTGTTTCCATGAAGAAAGTGATTGAGAGATAAAGAGCGAGAGCCTCTGGATACTGTTTCATCAGAGCAGATAGACTGGAGTCCGCTCGTCTCTCTCAGATGCTTTATGGCCAGGCCCTGCAAACGCCCACACACACAACACACACATGTTCACACCACACACACACATGCTGTGCACACCATCATGTATAGTCAGTTAGGTAAAAAACAAAATGTTCTTAACATAGTCTCCTTAATACCCACTTAATCCTAATTCATACTTGTGAGGCGATACAATAATGAGGTAATCAAACTATTTAATGGATATGCTTAAAAACTCCAGGGAATATCCAACACACAAAACAACTCCGCATTCAGTAAGTAGTATGCTCAGCAATTTCTAAACTGAGTAGTTTCATGTGGTGTGTGGCACCCAGTCTGTTACATTCATCTCTGAATGAAGCGTGAAATAGTCATAAGCCACACTGCTTTTCAGTGCCATGGACAGCACCACTGCAACACTCACCCTTCAACATGCAGCTTTGATGAGTTGCACACTCGATAGTATCCTTGATAGTGTGGGATTAGTTCAGTGGCGGGCTTGTGTGTGCATGCTTCGCACTTTTTGCAATGTGCAGTGCTTAGGGAAATTATGTTACTTCATTTAAATGGTGCTCAAAACCCTTTGAGTGGAAAATACTATGTGTTCATCTACAGAAGTGCAAATACATTCATGCAGCAGGGAGTAGCTTTGTAATACGCTTATTTTAGAAGCTATGTCAACATGATTTTTAAAATAATTTTTTGATAAAAACCCCTCATGGAACTGGCTTGTATCTCTTCTCCACATGCAGGAGCTGTTCTGTCATTTTCAGATGAGATCTACAAATGCCATCTATAGAAAATTAAGAGCAGCAGGACATTATGATGGAATTGATGTTGCCTCCTATAAGCAAAGGAAGTCATAGCGGCTGCAATTTTTAAGTCCAACAGAAATCACATTTTACCATCCTGTTTTGCTGTCAAGAATAATATCAGTGTTTTTTAATGCAATTGTTTTTGTTTTTTTTTTTATGAAAAGGAATACAACAATTTCCTTGGAAAATGATCAGAAATTAAATAAAATTCGAATTATCGGAAAGTAAACCAACTAGTGCTGGAGCTAACTAGCCACGGGTTAGCAGTGGTATTGAAGGACCATACAAGTCCATGGACATGTGCTTTGTAATGTGCTGTCGCTGAGCAGCTAATTAGCTTGAGCAATGCACTTCTCCCGGTTTGTTTGGCCGTTCAACAAGCTAAGCTGCAGGACAAGACGTGTGCAAGTTTGTTATTTTGATAAGAAGACTTTAGTAGGAAATCTTATGTGGGTTGTTGTTCAAAGTCTGTGTCGCAGGCTGCTGTCTGGCTGTGAGTGTGGGACCGTTTGCCTATGATAGAACGCTGATGTTAAAATGAAGCAATTTGATTGGTGCTCTGCCTACATAGACCATTTCAATGTGAACAGAATTAACCAGTGGATTCAGCTGTTTGGTATTTTACAAAGGTTTCAGCTATATAATTGCTCTCAAAATAGGCTAGAGGTTAGTTTCCCAGAGGTTAGTCTAGGTCTCCCAGGGATCAAAACTATTTTTTTAGTCCTCCTACTTAAAACCTTTCTCTAGTAATGCATATATTATGAATAAAAGATAAATCTGACCTATTTATGTTAAGTATCTTACCAAGTGCAGCTAATAATAGGCATTCCTTCATTCTGTTTTTCACACATACTCAAACACTACCAGTTGGAAATGGTAATAGGATTTTTAAGATTTTTAATTTCTGTCTGCGTGACAGGAAACCTTGTCTCTGGTCTGTATGTAAGACATTAGGAGACACTTTCTACTCCTCTCCACTCATTACAAATGTATTTCCTTTGAGGCAGCAAAAAAATAAAACATCAGAAACTCCTGTATGTGAAAATGATTAGCCCTGGCAGACACACTGTAGCCTTGCAGGTACAAACTCACTAGCCCATCAACATTAAGACTATCAAAAAGCTCTAATATGTCTTTCTTGTGAATTAAGATTAACATTAGAGCCTGTACACACTCCATTTAAAGGTAACATCTCTGGTTGTGATTTGTATAATTTGGTCGTCGAATAAAATACGACCCTAACTTTTTTGAAAACACGGCATCTCATTTTCAGGCCAGTAAAGTTTTAATCAGGTTTTGCATGTGTCTCCACTAAACCTGGAAAAGACTGTTGGCCTCCTAATTAACTGTGCACCGACTGGCCTACTATATAGCTTAAACTAATTGGAGAGCCCTGATATAAAGGCTATTCGTTGATGTTAGCTTACATCTTGTTAAAATAACAGGCAACTATAGAACAGCCCTTGCATACCATCAGGAGATTAGTCATGGTTGTTTGTATGAGCACAGAATACTGTATATTGTATGCTGCCCCAGCGAGAAATGGTATTGTATTGGAATATATAAGAAAGTTGCTTTTTTAGCCCGAGATCCCATGACTGGTAGTTTTACTCAAGCACTCTGATGGGTTAAGGCACATACAACCATGTAATAATAACTGGTTGCTATGTCAACTTTACTGGTAACAATGGAAATGTTAATCCCTGAAGTGCAGGAGACAGCAGTTCCTCAGAGGTTTCTATCTCTGGGATTTATTTACTGAGGTTTCTATCTCTGGGATTTATTTACTGCATTTGTGGCTGCATCACTTCACCTCTGTTGTCACAACTATAACATTAGAAGATGCCTCTTTTTGCAGTAAGACACATACATATTGACAAACCGGTGGTTGTCAGCAGACTGTGGCTACACCTGCTAACAAACATGGAATTTGAATGGAACTAAGCAAATAAAAAGTATAAGAATTAGAGTTGTTTTTACATCTAACTGACTTTTATGTGTTACTTTTCATATCTTAAAGTTTGGTTGTTTGGGACAACAGAGCCTTATGCAATGAGGATGAACAGGTATATGTCTACGGCTATACGATGCGTAGTGAAGCTCAAGCAATAGATCAATGTTGTTCTCTGACTCATGAGTGCTTTCCACTATAAAATCAATCCAGCCTACACTTATTCAATTACAGACTATTGATTAGCTGACATGACGGCTATAAAAATGCACTGTAGAAGTACATATGTGTGTCCCTGTGTGTGATAATGAATGGTATGCAAGTGTAAAAGTATCGGTTTATGAACTCAGTGTTTATCCTCTATCCTGTGCTATCATTTATCATTATCGTGCAACTCTGATAGTTATGGCCAATTCCCCTCAAACAGTCTGTGTCATTGCAAAGCTCCTGTGTAGACTGCTGTGTGTGTACCCTTAAGATCGTACCATGAGAACTTACACGGTAACACGAGTAAAACAGAACAGAAAATGAAGGAATGTAATCGACAATGTGTTTGTTAATGAATAGTAAATATTAGGCTAATCTTTTCTTCACTCAATGATGCAGGTCTGCACTCACTCTAATGGTAAATAGATCTCTGTTTATAACATAATGCAATGTGTTTTATCAGTGACCTATGCAGATGTACATATCAGACAAATGGCAAGATACTGCATTTAAGTGGATTGTTTTATGTAAGTAATCTTTTCATCGCGTCCTCAGAGTACACCAGAATGGCAGATACAGCTGCAAACAAAGAAACAAGGTTGGCCTTCTGGGCTGGCAAATAGCCTGAGGTAAAGCTATCTGTAATGTCTGCCAAATTTAATTCATGGTCACCTTTGTCACAGAGGCATTATGTTTTCGGGTCGGACGTCCCATTATCGTGAATGTGATATCTCGGGAACGCCTTTAGGGAATTTCTTCAAATTTGGAACAAATGTTTACTTGGACTCAAGAATGAACTGAATATATTTTGGTGGTCAAAAGTCACTGTGACCTCACAAAATACCTCTTTAGCCATAACTCAAGAATTCATATGCTGAACATGGCAATTTAATTCAAATGTATAATAGGATAAAAGGATGAAGTGATGACATTTTGGACAGATATGGATGTAAACTTCAACTTGACTGGTTGGTGGAGGCATACAACTAACAATTCTAGTTCTCAAATAGTTTTCAAATAATTTGATATTAGTAGTAATATTATATTTTATGGGGGGTTACATTATTACAAACCTAAATTCAGATTTAGATACAGTAGTGGAAAGACATTTTTTGCCACACATCTTATTCTTTTTGTGCTCACATTCTGCGTGACTCTAGTGTCTGATTTCTTAATGCAGCAGCTAGTGTAATTCCCCAGCCACCTACTGAGACTGTCTACTAGACTTTCTGCAAGTTAATGGGGGCTTGAAAAAGTTCAGTTCAAGGATTCGCCTTTCACAAAGCTTAAAAACAATAAAATAAAATAAAAGTACATGGTATTTTTTAGCAGTCTGAAAAGCACTTTTTAGCACTGATTACTCCCAAACTGTGCTTCAGATGACAAACTGAAGTAAATAATATGCATGTGTCTCAGCAGAGAAATCATGTGTAACAGTATAAAGGGCCTAATAAATCTGGTCATGATTCTGCAGACTGCCCTACTAATCACAGACCTTGATTGAATAGTCAATCTTTTTTTCTTTTGACTTCTTACCCTGCCGAGTCATGGAGGCTGTTTATCATTCATAATGTGAGCTTCGTTAAATCATTATTTGTCCCCTATTCTTCCTCCACACTGACCTCTGACCTGCTTAAAGCATACTGTCTCCACTGTGAGACAAAGGCCGTTGTGTCATCCTCCTGTGACAGTGTGTGTGTGTGTGTGTGTGTGTGTGTGTGTGTGTGTGTGTGTGTGTGTGTGTGTGTGTGTGTGTGTGTGTGAGAGAGAGAGAGAGAGAGAGGGAGACAGCCAGAGAGACTGAGGTAATGTGTCTGTGCCGGGGACAGCACTCTCATCATTAAGAAATACATTCTACTCTTTCTCCCAACAAAATAAGAATAATAGAACAAACACTTTCAGCAGTTTTAAATTGTAGAATTGTCTTACTTTATACTGCATTCAATGATATTCGTCCCTCTGATATCCAGTTTATTTGATTATTGTAAGCATAAAGCATTTTGGGAAACAAAATCAAGCAATTTCAGATTTGTAAATGTTAACCTCCTATAAAACCTTATCTTGATAATGTGATACACAAAGTTATATGACTTTCTGTTGCTAATCGGGCCAATGGAGAGAGTAGAGTCTTCTGCAGATAAAAAAGTGTGTAACTTGAGTTTTGATCGCTCTACTCACTGCACTAGTGCAAAGGATATTAATTGTCTCCATATGTATTCCTTCCGTGTAAACATACTTGGCCAATAAAGATGGTTCTGATGTATTATTGCCCAGAGCTCACTGTAAGACAGTGTTGACTGTCTTGAGGAAGTTAGTACCAAGATAAGTATCGAGAGTAAAATTATTATTATTTTAATCGCAATGTTTTCATTATTATGTTATGTGGATGAAAGGTTTTAAAGACAAATACTATTAATATTTATGTCCTGTCTTTCTGTGGACGTCATCTCTTCCTCATTCAGCCTCTGAAGTGGGACTAAGGAGAGTTGTTAGGTGAAAAGGTTTTTCTTTCTTTGTTTTCAATTTGTTTTAAGGTTTGTTTGGTGAGAGCCAAACTCACACAGGTCATTTTGAGTGGCTGCAGTACATCTATGTGTAGTTGTGATCTCCGACTTTTATCCTAATGAATCCAAAAGGGATTTGATATTTGATTTGATTCATTTCCCATGTGCAGAGAAGATAAACTTCTTCATAACTTCCAAACAAAAGAACAATTATGTAGTGTTTTGTTTTTAGTGTCTTTTGTGTCTTCCATAACTAATTAAAAGCAAAAACCTTGGAAGAAAAGATGAATACTCAAACTAAACAGTAAGAATGCGGTCATATTTTCTGAACACCATCTGTCATCCACAATTGATTGTTATGTTTGAAGTCCTTTCCTTTCAGTTGATTAACCCTTAATTGTAGCTGATGTGAAACCGTAACTTTTAGGTTCAGAAATTGATTTTGTTAGAATCAGTGTCATTTAGTAGTAGATACTTATCTATACAAACCTTAGAAAAACCTTTCTTTTTTCAGAAAGATAAATGAAAGACCCCTTCAATGGGAGAATCTATTGAGTTACAGAAGCTTGTGGAACTACAGCTAGTCCAGGCCAACGGCAGGTTTTTTTCGTAAAACAGTATCATCATCACCCGCAAGTACACCTTGTTTACAATTTGATTTAGCTTCTTGACCTGTTGCACTACTGTTAATAAGAAGCATCTTACATTCAGTAACATTATGTCAGTAATGCTATCTGACATTCTTGGTTCTTGGAAGAAGCAGATTTATGGTCTAAATTCATCCACAGTCCACTGAGAATTTGACAAGAAGCAGCAACAAACGTAACAAAAACAGATTGGACGGCGAGACGAAGCCACCGTGCCAAAGAAATAAGTAATGCTATACGAGTGTTTATCGCTGGGTACAGTATGTGCGACCACACTAAAACATATGGTCATAGTGCTTGAGCTCCGCTACAATGTGCCTTCACGTTGGCATTTTAGTCGGTCTGTTGTGCCTGCCCTGTATAGACAAGAGCAAGCTACAGTTCAGGAATTATAGGATGGCATTTTGCAATTACAATACAGATTTTAATCATCACTCCATAGAGAACTGCCTATTAATTAAATTAAATTAATTTAAGAAAGTGAAAATATTCAACAATGATAGGCTAATTAGGCTTAAATAAATTGAAAACTTTTTCTTTTTAAAGTCCGGCCCCCAAAGTGTCTGATAAGGAAACTTCTGGCGCTTGGACAAATATAGTTGATGACCGCTGTCTAGATGTTTGTTACAGAAATATCGCTACATCATCCGACATACCTTCTCTCAAACTAATGGACTGTTCAACTAGTGAACATGGGAGTGAATTAGCAGTGTGTGTGTGTGTGTGTGTGTGTGTGTGTGTGTGTGTGTGTGTGTGTGTGTGTGTGTCTGTGTGTGTTTGTGTGTGTGTGTGTGTGTGTGTGTGTCTGTGTCTGTGTGTGTGGTGTGTCTGTATCTGTGTGTGTGTGTGTGTGTGTGCGTGCGTGCGTGCGTTTAAACTATGTCTTTTCAACTAACCCTGCGATAGATGAGAACGACACCTGTAACCATGGTAACTGTACGCAACAAACACTGTGTGCTGTAGATTCTTATTTTGGTTGCTTTATACTGTATTCTGATCATTTTCCTCTAACTCTGCAAGTGCCAAACAAGAATATTAGTTTTCCGCCTATTTAACAAGACAGACTGCACAAGCGTAGAAGAGTATTATGATTTAAATGCACTTGCATCACAGAATCATGATTGTGTGTGAGTGCATGTGTGTGTTCATCAACAATTGACCTACAATTTAGCTCCTTGCTTCACTCAGAAATATATCAGCACTAGAAGCTGTGAAGAAAATGTTGATTTCTGTAATCCTTTAACTTCCCAGCAGTGACGGGATACAAGAGGGTGAGTGTTTGGGTACCAATTGATGTCGGCAGCTGAGAATGACATTGATATTTTATCTGGTGAATACAACAGTGTGGGTGAATCACTCAGTGGATTCAAAGAATTTATCAATTGCTGAGCATGACACATAAGCAATTATTATATTGATCCTTGGAGCTGGGAGAGGTGTGTGTCTCCCTCCAGGCAGGAGGTGTATGGAGGTAGGAAGCTGCCAAAATCAAAAAAATAATAATAAATTACTATGCCATAAATGTACCAAAAATAATATTCAAAATAAATGTAGCCATTAATTGATAAAATGTGATATACCTTTATATTCCTTTTTAATTTTTGCTTCTTTATTTATTTACCTTTGTAATAATTCACCTATTTATTTACTTTCCTATTTAATTTAATTTGAGTTTTTGTTATGGTAGTGCACTGGATATTTTATTTTAAATGTTGATAAAATATCCAGTGCACTACCAAACTATGACAGAAAGAAGTACATTTAAAACAATCCCTGATAGCTGTAGATGAATTTTCAACAATCATTGCTATATAGCTACATTGGTTTACATTTTCACGGCCCACAGATTTGAGTGTAACACCACTCACTATAATTTAAAATTCTTACAGACAAAAACATAAGTTACTGTAAAACCCCCAAGAGCTCACATGCGCGCTCACTTTATGCCATACTCTGCCATCCACAGTGAATTGTTCTTTCACGAACCCAAAAAGCCTTGCAATGTCCCCGACAGACAAACCAGCAAGCAAACAACTTTGCAGGTCTTTCACAGGCAGCATAAGAGGAAGGCTCCCAACTGTCCCAGCATCTGTGTGGTATGTACAGTCTACTGAAAAAAAAAGGGTCGACCTCTGTGTCCACATGGCCCGAATAGAAACATGCTGTCAGTCAGAGCGTCCACAGGAAGTAAGTAGGTAAGTAGTCCTAACTGGCAGGGTAGTATTATTTTCAGTTTCTCTTTTCTCGAGCTGGCTGCAGGTAGACGTTTCAGTAGTCAACCTGGCAATCTGGATGTAGTCGATTTATGCACTCTGATGTCGATCAATGAATAAGCACAAAGTTGTCCCCATGACTTTAAATGACAGCCTGCTCATTTGCATAGTGAAGAAGAAACGCATAAAGAAATGTAAAAAGCAAATAATACAGAAATAAATAAGACTGGGGAAATAAATAGCCGCGCAAATGCTAAGGAAAAATAAAACAAGAAATAAAAAAATAATTTAATTTAAAGGTCATTTTAAAATGAATGCTGATTTTAAAAGTAATAAAAATAAATAAGTAAATAAATGAAGGGGAAAAAGAAATAGGAAAGTAAATAAATAGGGGAATTTATATAAATAAAATTTATAAAGAAGCAAATTAAAACAAATATCAATGTATGTCACATTTGATCAATTAATTAATGCCTACAATTAATTTTAGTATTATTTTTGGTACATTTATTGGCATATTAAGTATATATCATATATATTATGTCATGTATTTCTTTTTTATTTTGGCATCTTCCATCTTTTATACATTTGCTGACATGGGACCTTGAAATTGAATACTCTCTCTACATCATCCTGTGCACACAAATGAGCAACAGTACATACTGTAGGTCATACTGTAGGTCATACTGTAGGTCATACTGTAGGTCATGTGTTGTGTAATACCCCTATAGAACAGAGCTCATTCATTCTTGGGTTTGTCAGGACCTTCCATGTCAGGCATTGGATACCGTAGAACTAACCCTAAAGAAGTGTACAGAATCTATACTACATTCATAGTCTAAATACTGTAGCTGGTGTCTGGAAAAGAGAAGAAAGAAATCGCCTCACTAGGGACAGTACCAATTTGTCATGACTCACTGAACACACATATTGAGTGAAAAGCTTTGATTCCACTCTTAATTAGTTCACTCTGTTGATAGCACTGCAGTTGAAGCGGTGCCTTTGTGAACCAGATAAGCAATGGGCCAATAACTTAACAGAAAATACTTTTCGGTAATTTAGGATAGTGCTGACACCGGGGAAGCACACACAAACTAAAGCCATGCAGAGTAATTACACTGAAGCGCAAAACCACAGGCTCTGGAAAATGTACTGTTTAATGATGTGAGCGGTAATAATTTTGGGCTCTGAGCTCCAACAGCCTCACTACTCTAGCTCTGCTCCCCCGATTACCTCTACGCCAACTTTCCAAATGTGCATCTATTCTCAGCCCTCCCTCTATCTGACAGTTTCTTCACTTCCCAGTCTGTGATGGATCTGTCCATCCAAGAAAAAACATCCTCTCCTCCATTTTAAGGGATCAACTGTCGACAGGGTTCCGTGTGTGTGTGTGTGTGTGTGTGTGTGTGTGTGTGTGTGTGTGTGTG
>CALSCE010003134.1:7247923-7280722 GCA_943593645.1 Bovichtus variegatus
GTGTGTGTGTGTGTGTGTGTGTGTGTGTGTGTGTGTGTGTGTGTGGGCTTGCTGCCAGTGTACTCACCATAAATGAGCTTGGAGGGGATTCAGAAGAAGAAGCATTCCGTTGAACCTGTGTTCCTCGCTAACACAGCAGAATTTTACCACAGTAAGCACAGCTCACAGGGCTCACGCTGGTCAGAGAGGACAGATGAAGGCAGAGCGGTGGTGAAAAACAAAGAAAGAGAGAGTAAAGTAAAAAGATAAAATAACAGGCACTGTATTTCTGTGGGGGTGTGAGAAAACACATGTTATTTAGTGCTGAAAAAATTATCAATTAGTTGATTGACAGGAAATGTATTTGCCCCTATTTTGATAATTGACCAATCGTGTCTACTGTAAGTCACTCAAGGAAAATTGCACTCACAAAATAACCATTTGAATATCAATTCCTCACCTCGTGTTACCTTGAATTCTTGAAGAAAACTTTCTTTTTCTCGCATGCCTCCACAGTGAAAACAGAGTGAAATTCTTGATGAATTAAAGTAAATGGGGTCCGCGTTCAACAACAGCAAAACTTTATTAAAACATCGGTATAGAAACTTGTGCAGTATAATCCAAGTGTCATTTATCCAGTCGTATGCTCACTTCCCAAACTCATGCATACTATTTAAAACGCGCCGCATAAACAGTCTCACTCTTTGCAGACACGCTACTCATCAATGTGAGTTTGGAAGTCTGAAAGGTTTTAAGGTTTTAAATAGTAAGGTGTAGTGAAAATGCATGTTTGGGAAGTAGCGACAGCATCTGTGTTATGGGTGGGCCTCGGGGGTCCAGGCCCGTCCAAAAAGGTCACTGTGCCCCATCAGCTGAAATTTTTCGCTGACAAAAAAGTTTTACTGAAAAACAACGAGAAAACGCTACAGAGACTATTTCATTTGGATCACATACTCTGGGAGATGGAGTTGCACTTTAGTGAGATCAACACCATGCTTGCCACTGCACTTAAAGGGCTAGATCCAGAAGGAGAGATGTTTTTGGATGCAATGGCAATAAAGCCAATCATGGACTTGACAAATGTTGCAGTTGCGGAATTGGAATGTATTGTTGCAAAACAGTAAATCTTCAAACTAAAACACAGTAACAATGAAGGAAAGTGGACTGTTAAAAGGCTCCTGTCAGAACAGCACAAAATAGTTCAGGCCATGCTGAGTGTGTTGTTGGCTCTTAAACTTTCTGTTACATTCGGTGCCTCTACCGCCTTGTGCGAAAACTTGTTTTTCTACTTTAAAGAACATTTTAACCAATCACAGACATGCAATGTTGTGCAGCTAGCTTTTGAACATGATCTCGTACGAAATTTGCGAAATGAATGGATTGAAATTGTGTTGATTAGATTCTGCACTCACACTCACTCTCTCCTGCTTTGTACAAGATGCTATATAAGAGGGGTATTGTTTGCACGTTTGGAATTGTTGCTGTGTTTCTTGATGAGTGTGCATATGGTTGTAATAATGTGATTTAAAGGAAGTGGTTCATCCTTAACTTTTTTGTGTAGGCATGAAAGTGGCCCACATGTACATGGTTTATTAAATGCAAAACTTTAAACGGATTCCCTACTCTGCGTGATCTTAGTTTATGACTTAGTTTCGTGGACATAGTAGCATGTGTGTGAGTGCATCCACGCCGGTGCCTCATAGTTTATGTCTTTCATGAAACATGCTAATGTTAACTATACACTTAATAAAAGCTATGTGAGATGAAGAAAATGCCCTCTTGTCTAAGTTGATTTCCCTTACGTTCCATATGCACTGGCGCCAACCTTGAGTAGTGAGCACACGACTGATAGATGAGACTTGGTTCATACTGCACGAGTTGTGTCAGAGGTTGTTAATTGATTTTTTTATACAGTTCAATTTACTTAAATTCATCAAGACTTTTCTCAGTGTTTTTCATTCACAGTGGAGACATGCGAGAAGTTTTCTTCAACAATTCAAGGTAACATTAATATACAAATGATCATGCAATCTAGCATAAACGCCAAATATTTACTCATTTCAGATTCTAAAACGTAAGGATTTGCCACTTTTTGTACAAAACAGCGTAGAAAGTGTTGAGCTGAAAATCATCTGGTCATCATTATATAGAAGGTCAAATGTAGCTAAAAAAAAAAAATGGTTTCCTTTTGACAAACCTGCAGTATATCATCTGGGGTGTGTTGTTATAGGTACTGCACAACAATATCCACAACTTTTTACTATGCTAAGTGTCTGCAGGTCATTCAATTGAGTTCCAATTGTCCTCCTATTTCGCTGCTAGTGCATATCAGGTTACAGTGTCACTTGTATTTCCACCAGCGGATTTGGCCATGGGGTTAAGTGCCTTTTTTTTCTCTGCATCTCCCTCAGTTTCGTTTGTCTTTTAATGGAAAATCTTAACAAGTTGAATTCATTTGCACAAAACTTGTCTTGTGGGAATCGGGGAGCTAATACATTTTGCACACCAACATGGCCATATTCCCCGATGGCCATGGCTTCTTCCAAAAAGTCATAAAACTTTTAATCAAATCCACCTAAACATTAAAACTTTGTAAGCTTGTCATTTGGAATATATAGAGGGAAACTTCAAAATATTCAAATAAGAATCTCAGCAGACTGGCTGGGTACTAAACTTCAATTGACAGACACCAATATCTTTGTTTCAAACAGGATGGAAATTGAAAGTGCATTTTAAGAAACCCCTTCAGGGTTTGGTAAGCATGCACGACCATATGATTCAAAAGCAAGCACCCACCACCCCTATTCAAGGGAAACATAACTTACTTACTAACTATTTGTAGCTGTCTCTGGTCTGCAGATTCTCCTTTACATTTTATAGAACCAATCAATTAAACTACCAATGTGATTGATGGCTGTAGATGGAGAGGGACAGAGGGGAGCTAATGTTATCAGTTAAAGGCAAAGAAATGATATTGCCCAAGCCGAAACAAAACAATTGCATCACACTATCCAACACTTTCCAAATCACATGATCTGATATTACTGTGTTGACCAAAGGGCAACCCCTGGGTCTGACAAGTGTAGCCAATGCAGAAGTGCCTTAAACCTGCATTATTTTCTAATGAACAGCAGGGGGCGACTCCACTGGTTTCAAAAAGAAGGCATATTGTATAGAAGTCTATGAGAAAATGACCCTAATTCTCATTTGATTTAATAGTTTGATTAAGTAAACATTTTTCTAATGGTTTATGATCTCAATCGCTAGTTTCAAGTCTTATTCAATACAACATGATGTTCATTTTGTAAATGATGGTCCCATTTTGAGTAAAATAGACAATAAATCAGGGTATGCTTCTAGGCGTGTCTATAAGCATACCTTGTGAATAGCAAGTCACTACCTCTGCGTTTGGGTAACATTGTGGTTGCCTAAAAATGTCTTGTTCAGCGTTCAGTTGTACTTTCAACTCTCACGTCACTTCTGGTTCCGAAAACCAAGATGGCGATCGGCCAAAATGACAAACTCGAGGATTCAAAACAGTAGTCCAATACAAAAAGGTGACGTCACTGTTGCTACATTAACTTCTTGTATACAGTCTCTGGTGTTGACAGGGGAAGATGTGTTGAGAGTTTTAAAAGGTTTTGTAGTGTTTATGTAACCTAATGGCTCCACCTGCCAATCTTGAGAGGGCTCTTTTGACCCAGCTTTTAGCCTGTAGCCTCCCTCAACTGCCCAAGTAATTGCTCTGTATAATCACCCAGGGCTGTTATAGCTAAACTGGTTGTGTGCAAGAAGCCACCTGAGAGGAGAGGGACAGCAGTAGGTGGCAGGTTTTTGCTGACTTTAAATACACTATACAGCTCATCATAGTAGCATCTCGGGCTGCTGATTTACACCAAATATATACCAACTTGAGCATCAACATGTCTTTGTGTAGACAGATTGTTTGACACAGTGATTGATTGACTGTGATCAGGAGGGTATTTTTAGTCTTCCTGGCTTTAAAAAAAAGCATTGCATATAAAGAGCCAATAATAGAGAACTCTGAGGCCAGATTAGCAGAGGAGGTTTACCATTATAAACATTTTTGCTTCTCATCTAAATGTTACAAAAATGGCTCGTGGAGAGTCGGTGAAACACTGTGAATTCAAATGATTATCTTCAACAGTGTAAAATGCAAACTCAGCAGCTATAAATGTCAACAAAGCACACTGCCTGTAGTGTTATCGAGCATTATGGTCTCTTGTGTATGGCTTATGCAAGCAGTTGCTACAAAAAAACATAAAAAGGGATGCACTTGCACCATGCTACATAACCATAATCAGACTTTAAAGCACCCAAATGGACAGGGTGGCTGTGGATAGCTCAGGCAGACAGAAAGAGAAGAGATGGGGCATATTAAAATGTTGGCTGCTTTACAAGATTATTAGGAGTTGAATCCAGAACACAGACCACGCAGTTAACTTTTAAAATATGGAGCTGCTGATTAAGAGTTATTAGGTGTTTACTGTGAAGGTGGTGCAATGTATGTGTTCTCACACCTCCGTGATCACGGCCCCATACCGTGCACCCACACTGCTGCGAGACATGAACACAGATCCAAGCACCAGAGCCCTAATGTTACCACACATCCACACTATGAATCTATGCCTGCTGTTACTAAGCAGGCAACCTCACTGTATCTTTTAGAGAAGACAAAGATGTTCATTACAGTTTCCAAATACCCCAGCCTTTTTTTTTTATTGTCAGGCTTTTTTGCAGGTTTTCTCCTCGCGCTTTAAAGCCATCTGGAGCCATCAGAGACCCTGAGCCACCAAATGTAGCTGATAGATTTCTCATTTCCACCATACCAAACAACTGTCAGGTGGTTGTAACATGCAACTTTATGTTTTAGGCAATATGGCACTGAATAAAAGTTGTGTTTTGTCTAATATTTGATTTTTTTACTTTCCTGCTACAGAGTTGACTCAATTCCCAGCAAATGTCAGCACATTTCAGTTGTATCTACCATATTCCCTTGTTTGCAGAGTTTTGACTTGTTTAATTTGGATGCATAAACAACAAAGTTGCTGAATAAAGGTGTAGGACATGTGATGAGATGAGTACAGTTTGATTGAAAGGTTTGAATCTCACCACTAACTTGGCAAAATAAAAACATATACAGAGTATATTTTGACTTCCCATGGCTACTACACAGAACAACCAGATTTTGTTTTATTATTTAGTTTGGGCCACAAAGTATCTGTTAAATTTAACCTCAAAGTTGAGCGCTAACATTATGAATATTCCAGAGAACCAACATAAATAATCATGAATAATCAATAATGAAAACTCACAAATAAAAAGAGAGTAAAGATGCAACAAACTAAACATTTAATGCTATAGCACTCAACCTCCCATACATATTTCTGCTTTGCCTCCAAAGTCTGTCTGATCACATTATGGTCATGCTGTGTAATGCAATTTAGCAAATGTACATATTCCAGGAATCTGGGTCTGTACGACTCATAGGCTTGTACCACACTAAAGGAAACTTGCAGCTATTTTTAAGCAGCAGAGCCCACAGGATTTACTGCAACGGTCCAAAGTTTAAATCTTCACAATGTCATTAGAAAGCTTTAGGCTCATATACTGTATAAGAAATATTTTATGATATGACTGCAGATGAATTCATTGTGTTGTTTTTGTTACTTCACAAAATATGCCACAACACAATTTATATTAACAAAAATCTAAGTGATACCATACAAGTTCCAAAATAATTGGGAGAACTCAGTTGCTTTTATTGATTAGTCTTACTTTAAAGTGCACTGTACAGACATTTTATTTCTGGCCCGTGGAGCTGAAACGATAATTAATCGCCAACTATTTTGATAATTATTAAAGTAATTTTTCAAACAAACAATGACAGAAAATACTGTTTTCAGCCTCTCAATTATAGAGATTTCCTGCTTTTCTCTGTTTTATATCAGATTAAACTGAATATCTGTGGAGATTTGGACTGACACAACGAGACATTTAAAGACATCACCTTAGACTTTGAGAAACTTTGATTGACATTTTTCACTATTTTCTGACATTTTATAGACCAAATGATTAATCGAGAAAATAATCGGCAGATTAATCGATAATGAAAATAATCATCATAGTTGCTGCCCTACTGGCCCAATATCAAATCAAACTCAGTGAAATAATATCACAACCTTCATGTAGAATTTTATTCTTACATTTAAATGTTCCTGAACTTTCAAAAATAATATCACACCTGATAATAACAGAACAAAGCACGTGTGCGTTCTGAGTAATTCATATAAAGGTACTCATTAAGTCGTTATTCAAATTCTCAAAGAAGGAAACCAAATATGTTTGCTGCCTTTTCCCTCACATCAGATACATTTTTTATGAGGACTTTATTTCTCATATTTTCACACCTTGGGGTTAAACTGGGATTTGTTATGTCAGGAGCTAATGTAGCAGAGTTTTTAAGGGTCATACCCTGCTGTATCAAACAATCCTATCAGCAAACAAAGAAGCATCCTGGTCAGTCTGTTGCAATCCTAATGGTTTTTTAATGACAAAATGTATAAACACAGGAAAATATATGTGAAAGACTGCGTTATCATCATTACTGATGTTTGAGGGGACGTCAGTACTCAACAGTCCAAACAAGAAAAACAAACAAATGTGTTAGTTTGAGTCTCGGTTCAGTGGGTCATTTCTCTGGGAGCGCTCTTGACTCGAACACAACAGCTTTACACAATGAGAAAACAGCAGCGCAACTATCAAGTCAACAACAGGAAGGCAGATGTGGCAGTGTCCCCACTTGTGTTTTTGACAGAAACAGCAATAACGAGCATCAGTGTAAATAATATGAAAAAAGCAATACAGAGGAGTGAAAGTTGCCCACAGGGGGACTGTAATGACTACATAAACGAGAGGGAGAGGAGAAAACAGAAAGCAGCTACAGCTGGAACAAAACAGTGCAGCTGCGTGTGTGTTTCTGCATCAGATTAGTGTTTCTGTTGCTCATGTATGTAAAACCACATGTCTACAGCATTCATTTTCTTTACATTTGATTACACAATGATAGGGGTCATGTGTACTTTTGCCTGTAAATCTAAGCAAAGGCACCGCTTACTATTGGGTATTAGTATGCAAAGCAGCATTACTGTAATAAATCATTACAAACAAGGCTGTACATTAAAACATATGTGACCTTCAAGATAGAAAGCACCTCATTGAGGAAGAAATTGTTATTAAGATTGTTGTTTTTTTACGGGCAGGTACAGTAAGTGGTGATATGTGGACGTTTCCAAGAATATTCTTTTTATTACATTTTTTTGCAGAAGGCTGAAGATAAGGTGTATGTACAGTAACGTATGATTAGAAAAGAATGAGCAGTGCCTATTTTTAATGAGGCTGTCAATCATCGCACACATAAGTCGTTCTGTTTGTCAACTTCTCTTATTGTAGCTCCTGTGGCCTGCCTCAGCAGTACAATCTGTCCCTTTAGTGTTTTTATAGGTGACGTAATGCCAAGTGTAAATGGCCTTGAGCTCATTCAAGTATTGCAAATGCGTTTCACTGTTCAATTCTTTAAAAGTTTTAAGAAAGTTCTTATTTTTCTGACTTGCCAGAATGAAATCTTCACTGTTTTTACTGAATTGGAGACAGCCATTATAAAGTTATAAATTACAAAACAAAGTTTTGAAAAACATAGCCTGATAAATTGTTGCAAAAGGGGTATTTAAATTGTGTTTTTATATCTTAATTACAAATTGTATGTATCGTATTGCCCATGTCCGCCTGCACTTTTGTGTGCATCCTGTTACCCATGCAAGAAAACAAAGAAAACACTACTCCATAGCACGACTAATCAGAGATTCCACAGGGCACCTGTCAGGAACGCATGTTTTAACTGCAATTACCAAATATAAAAAACAAAAGCCTTCTTATCAATCTAGTCAAAAATCAAGTGACATAATTATGGATATGTAGTTAGAACATTACAAGCATCTTATGTCTCCTGCAAGTGATCTCAAACACCTGATGACTAAATATTTTGGAACCACACAGCACTATTTTTGCTTAATTTTTTTTGTATCTATGTCTCTTGTCACTTGTTAACATACTGTATACATACCACAGATCCATCACTGCACATCTGTCTACAGGTTGTGCAGCAATGTGCTGACTCTGCTTGATTCATTGATGTCACATTTTCATATGATACAACCCCTGTCACACCCTCACAGAAATAGGAGTTTTCTTACAGGCTTTTAGGCTTTTAGGTCAGGCAATAAGGACGAGTTGAGGATTGTACAGAGGGAGCTGAGGTGGAAGATCAGGGAGGGTAAGAACAGCTACAGGAAAAAGATGGAGGAGCAGCTGCAACAGAGGGATGTCAGCGGAGTCTTGAGAGGCCTAAAAAACATCTCTGGGTTCAAGGAACCAGACTCCCAGCAGCCCAAGGGGGACATAAAGTTGGTGAATGACTTGAACATTTTCTTCAACAGATTTGATCAGTCAGGCACCCCTCCCCCGGCCCTTTCCCACCTGCTGCAACCCCCACTGTCTGTATCACCAGGATACGACCCTGTTACCTCTCCCATCGCCACCTCCACCCACCCTCCTACCTCAACCCATAGCTACCAGTCACCCTACACACCTACCCTGTCTCCTGCCACACCCCCCACACCCCCATTTTTCCAATACTCATGCTCAAATAGAACTAACTGCAAAAATAATTACCTGACCGCCAGCCTCAGCTGTACTTTGTTTTGTCATGTCATGCTAACATGCTAAATCAAGATGGTTAACATAGTAAACATTAAACCTTCATAAAATCTGAATGTTAGCATTGTCGCTGTGAACTGTGAGCATATCAGAGTTAGCATTCAGCTCAAAAGGACAGCCTCATAGAGCTGCTAGCATGGCTGTCAGTAGGCGAAAATGACCAAAATACGTCCCCCTTGTTAACCTGCCACCTTTTCCTCCCTTCCTTAGTAGCAAATAGAGCGCCGTGTGTGCAGGTGGAACTGTGAGCATCTTTCTTGGGGCGGCTGTGGCTCAGGAGGTAGAGGGTCAGAGGGTCAGTGGTTTAATCCCCTGCAGTCAACATGTCGAAGTGTGGGGCAAATTGCTCCTGATGGCATGGGCAACAGTGTGTAAGTGTGTGTGAATGTTTCTCACTACTGGTGAGCATGTGGCACTTTGTATGTGCGGTGTATGAATGTTGACATGTGTTGTAAAGCGCTTTGAGTGATCGCAAAGATTGGAAAAGTGCTATATAAATGCAGTTTACCTTCTGGATCAAATTAAATCACACGCTCCCACAAGCTTTGCATTGGCGGCACCCGCTGGTAGCTGAGTAACTGTGTCGATAAGTCCGTGGTGCTGAAGTAGCAGACAGACTTTTTCTCTTGGTTTTATAACATTTTCTATAGCTGGGGGAGGTGGGTGAAGAAAACAAACCGGATCCGTCCCTCCTGTTAAAAGGTAACAAATCGCTTACTGCTTTTAGTCTTGTTGTATTGAAATTCCTCACCATTTGAAGAGTGATACATTCTGTATGAGTACATAACATATAACAACATATAATGGCAGAAACTGTATTTTCACAGGAAAACACAGAACAGTGCTCCTGTCGAGCACAAATGCTACACTGTTCTAAGTTGCCCTTTTAGCATTTATTAATGGAGCATTAAGGTTTAATTCCCTGTAGGTAATTCAATCGATGGCCTTTTCAGTCACAGCCGATGTGCATTCCAACCTACAGTACACTGGCTCAAACCTCCAGGGACAACAGGTGAAGAGCACAAAGCCTAGGACCTCCAGCTCCTCCAAGTCTCATGAAATTGTCATGGCTTATCCCTTTGTCTGCTCTTTTTTTTCACCTCCTCCTCCACTGTTCATCTCCTGTACGGCCTTCACCCCTTCTTGTTTTTGTGTTTCACTTCTTTGCCTGTTCCATATCTATAGACTCTTCGTCGGTGTCTATTAGACAAATCCCTGTATATTGACAGCACATGGTGCCTAAAGTAATTCAGATTATCTCTCAGTGAGCAAACGTAAACAGATTAAAGCAGCTTGTTCTTGAGGTCTGACAACAGGAGACCTCATTAACATTTTAGCAGGGCTAAATAATCCAACAGAATCAAACGGCAACACAATCACTTGAAATGAATTTACCAAATCTAACCCCGGAGTTATTCATTAGGGGAATTTACAGAGCCATTATTTGATTAAACTATGTCTACGAACTATAAACTATATATCCAATGGTCAAAGGAGGAAATAATTGGAAATAATGAATAATTATATTAATTAAGGTAAGGACCTCAAGTCTTTACATGGTACAGGTTAGTATAAAAAAATTAAATACTAAGTTTTAAACCGAAGACGAGTGGCGTCTGCTTACTAAGGAGTTGATTACATTGTTGATGTTTGGAAAGCTCTTATACTCCTCCCTATTCTTGGGGATTTTAAAGTAAACGGTGGGCTTTCACTTGACATTCTGAATCCCTTTCATTACACACACTCGAAAAAAAATCATGAAGATGTGAGTAGTTGACACTTGCCAGAGTGTTAATTATCTGTGTGTTGAAGGAGCTACACTGTAAATTTTAACTCCTACTGCGGTGAGAAAAGTATCTTCTTCTCATCTCTAGTTTATTCAAAGCTACACTACGAGTCCACACTGAATTGTATGTCCCGAGGCCAGAGATTAGACAGGAATAATGCAGGCACACACACACACACACGCACGCACGCACGCAGGAGTACATGTGATTTATATGATAATATTTGTGTGTTAGGTGGGGGGGGGAATAAAGAATTGACAGAAGTGATAATTTGACATCATGACTACACATTTAAAAATTCCTGTCCTAATAGTTGGCATAATGAGTGAGCAGATGTACAACAGATGTGCTTCTCTGAGAATCATACTCGCCTTTGCTTGAAATTGACAGCACTGGTGAAGAGAGCTGCCACTGGGGAGATACAGTACATGTGTGTTTTATTATATTTTAATATTCTAAAACATTTAATCTGTAGAAATGATTTAAATCCCCTTCAACACATGTAACAAATTTCAACAGCTCATCTACACCAAGCTCTTTTTAGTAATCCTCTTCCTCTCACATTTATACGTCATGCATTTAAATAATGCTTATCCTGAGCAGAATGAGGAATCTCACTCGGATTTTTCTTGTTGATGCCACCAAGAAAACTATTGGGACACTGTCCTCCCAAGAGAAATTAGAGCATTATGGGGCTTCCAGATAGGGCGCAACAACTCCACCGCTGCACCCTGAAACTTGTTCATTCCAATGGCTTGTGTGACGAATGCTAATAGGAACGAGGCAGCCGGCCAGGAACAGAAGTAAAGATAGGGGGGAGTTAATTTAGCTAGTTTCAGAATTCCCTAAATTGTGGAAACGGAGCTTCTTCACTCCAACAAACTTCCCCAAATGCTCTCTAGAGGTCAGGATCTCATTCTTCTTCCGTGTTGCTCTTCATCTTCTTAAGGCAAATGCTAGGGCACACTTTTAAGCACAACATAGATGTATCATCATTACTAGCAACAACTAAATGACAATATTTGTCCAACATGGGTGCTAGAATTTTTGAAAACCCCACCTAATTTGGAAGCTCTTCCACAACTTCCCAGAACATCTAGTCAAATTTGCGCTGAACCAGGCGGCGGGCGAAGCGCACAACTCGTCCAATGTCGAAGCCTTTATTCCTTAGTTCAAACCCTTACAACAATCTATGTCTTTCCTGACAGGGGACCACTTGTTATCACACAATTATGTCCTCTCACAGAAGCAAAGGACTTGTTGACTTTTGGAGTTTGAAACATTGCACATTGGAGACTGGTCAAACACAGGCTTCAAGAGAAATGTTTTAAAGAAAAAGAGACTGAAACCCAGAAGTGACAACAGACAACAACAATATGTAAGAGCCAAATGACTTAGTGTATTTTCCAAGGAGTAGATTTAACAATCATCATCTCAAACTTGTGAATGTTAGATTTATCGTTGAATTGAACTGGGCAGTGCATCAGTTACCATTGCTTTAGATCTCTGTTGCATTCTGTAGCTTGCATGTAGATTAAGCAAAATGTGCTTGCGTCAAAATTCAAGGATGTATTGATTCCACACAGTTCTCATTGCATGGTGTCCTCTGGTGTATTAATGTTAAATGTATTTCAATTGTGTGGTGGGAAAAGGTTTTATCAGTGTTTAAAGATACAGTATCTCCTGTCTTAGATTCCGCAATGTTTTCCAATATTTGATACACAAAGGCCACTGACTGTTGCAGAAATCTAACATATGACCTGGCTATTGTAGAAGAAATCCCAGCAGCCACTCATTCAACCTGCAAACCCAACGCTCTCTTCTCTTCTGACTCCCTACATGTGTCTTGATTGGCAGCAGGGCTTGTGTTGCTGTCAGCAGAATCTGTGAAGGCTGACAACAGTGATGTTGGATCAGACAGGACGACATGTGCAGTTCAGTACCCCTGGCTCTGTCCTCCTCCAGCACCTCTACAGCTCAGACTGACAACACATTTTATCTCATTGGTTAAATCCCTACAATAACTAAAGTGTAAAGACAATCACATTGTGGATCTTTGTTGGGTTATTCTTGGGAATTCTTGCCCAGCTGCTTTCCCTTGTTAACTGTCTTTGCCCTCAGCTTCCTGTTTACCATAACGTGAGAGTTGTTGCTCTTATGTAACTATCCGCAAGAAAGCAAGTATTTCTGAAATATACTAGTCCTTTAACAATTGAAAAGAAAGGAAAGGAAATAACTGCACAACATTAGCATGCTGATAATTCTGGTACTAACATCTCCTCTCCTGCACTGTATCTCTGCTGTTTCCAGGTCTGTCACCTTTGGAATTAAAAGTAATAATGTTTGATTTGTAATGATCTGATCTGAATTCAAAATGAACAGGGATGCCCCCTGTCAATAAAATAGGTGCGTATCTAGGTTCCCAAGGTCCTATGTTCCCCAGTTTAATATATTTAATATGACACCTTTCAAGGTTTTATGTTCTCAGCAATGTATCTAATGTTTCTCAAGGTCAAATGTTGAAATCACCTACATACAGCTCATAGTCTACTGATGTTATACTCCTTGAAAACGACGCCCTAAAATTTGCAGGCAAGATATTTCTCTATTATTTTTTTTAGACATTGATATCTCCACTGAAGCTGTGCAGATTTTTACCATTTTACGCTGCATATGAAACATCCATCTCCCTTCAGCAGTTTGCAATGGGAACCATGAAGATAGCCCTTACCAATCTCTTACAATTTTAGTTTATATCAAGAACATAGGACACTGGGGGCATAGAGATGACCCCCAATAAAACTAGGCTATTGTAGTGGGTTATATTTGAATTAATCTCAATAAATTACATGTTGTACGAGTATGAGCTACGTTATATATATATATATATATATATATATATACTTATTTTTTTTATAGTGACAGCCAGCACTTACTGAAACTTGTAGTTGTAAACAATCACTGTCCGCTGACTGTAATGCACGTTTCAATGACACTCAAAAGCACTTTGTGGAGGGTCTGGTTACACGTAGCTCCACCTTAACCTCCAGCCTCCATTAACGGGTTTCTCAGCATAGAAGGGGATGAACAAGAAAAATAAAAAAATGTAAACTATAGTAAGTTGAGCACAAGGACATTAGAGGGATACATTCGTGTGGCCTGGAATACACTGTAAATTGCCTTTTTTACATTATGTGCGTCAGAGTTTTTCAGTAAGTTCCAGTGTATTGCAGACCCATTAGTGACCCTCTATTTCTGAGCAAAGTCACACATTGACATTTTCAATCAGTCAAAGCTCTCCTTTCTCCATTCTCGACTTCCTATTCCTCTTCCTCTTCCTTTTGCAGGCACATTCAAATCTAGAGTGGCTCTCCAGAAACTGCCGGAATAAGGATGAATATTTTACATCATAGAGTTTTTTGAAAAGAACAGCCTGAAAACTGACTTTCTTTTTTTTTCTCACTGTATAGAGAAACTCATGGAGTGCACTGGTGCTGAGAAAATTGGATCACGGGGGAAATAAAGATACAGGCGTTCTCCATGAAGAAGCCACGCTCGTGCATTGCATTTCTCTGACTGAGCATTTCCCCTGATAAATTACCATTTTCTGGTACTATTTGACCATCTAAAAAAAAGTCTAAAAATGGGTTTGGATTGATAGATCATTTCTTCTAGTAATGTCTTTATTTGAAGTCTAGTATTCAGCCCTGTGATTCTGCTAAGATGCAAGTCTCTGATGCATATGATTACATTATTTGGTCAGGGAGTAGTGAGGATGGGAATGTACGATACACAGTGGAGCTGTTTGATATGCTGCACTCGCAGATTTATTTCCAGATTCTCACACGCACATACCCACAAAGGATATTACAGGCGTTACATGAAATGATAGAAGAGAAAAGGCAATAAAGGAGTGTGACTTGAATATAAGGTGTCTCACTGGGAATACACACACGCATGTGCATACATAATCAATTACTGTTGAATTTAGCTGAGAGTTCACAAAACAGGGCAGGGTTGATTGCTGTAAATGAGCTGGGAATGAATAGCGCAAAATAAATTTTGCATCATCTACAGTCAGGGGAATTTAATAGGAAAGTAGGTTACAACAGAGACATTTGGTTAAAAGAGCTCCTTTGTTTCTCTAACTGCTCAATCTCTTCTTTCATTCTGAATCCAATCCTCCATCTCTCAAGACTTCATCCTATTTTGTAGTTATTTCTGTTTTCACGCTTCTTGATCTTAGTGTCGGAGATCTATTCATCCATCACTCATACACAATTACACACACAAATCACACAACTGTACTGGATCAGCATTTCTTCTGTGCACATCTTTCTGTGCACTCAGCACGAATAAAGTTCAGTCGAGACCGGGGAGAGCAGAAGCACTGAGACAAACTTTGATTAATATTAAAAATATTTGTGTGTCAAGTGCAAGATATATTGTGAGCTATCATTTTTTCATCATATCATGGTTGTTGTATTCATCAGTATCAGATCCGTTTAATAACTAGTATTTAACAACTAGCTGGTGAACTCAGTGCAGCATTTAGCGCCTAAAGAGCCAGATGTTTCCCTCAGAAGTTGGTGGAGACAAAAACAGAGCTAAAAGAGAGAAAATATTGGACCTTAATTCATCCGGTGGCCAGAAAAGTGACTTGAAATGATTGATAATGTTCCTCTATATCTGCTGGATGTGTAAAAAGGCAACTGTTTGCTAACTACTTCATCTATATCAACTTAAAAGGTGGTCATTTGTCAGTGTTGTGTTCGCAGCTTGTTTCTGCAGTCTGCAATTGGCAAAATAAAATCACTTATTGCTGGTTAAACAAGATAGATACTGGTTAACTGTCACAGCCTGACTCTTCATCCAGATGCACTCAGGCTTTTTGACTGGGCCGAGTTGTAGACTGAGTTGAAACTATCTGGCATGATCATTTAAATTGCCTTTATTAGTATTACTCTCTTACTCCTATACTCCTTAGTCTCAGTGATTAAGAGTATTTTTGTTTTCTTGGTTTTGTGTTTTGGGTTGGCTGCCTATCCCTCTTTTGCCCATCTACACACCTGCTCTGAATCAGCCTCGTTAGTCCTTCCCTGCTTCCAGAGTTTGTCCCAGCCAATCAGCTCCCTGTCTGCTCTCCTGCCTAATCACCTCTTTCCCTGCACCTGAGCTTCTCCGAACATCTCTCCACCTGCACTTAATCACTGGTCAGATTAGTTTGTATTTTATGGTGCATTCACATGCTCTTCAGATGGTCCTTTTTTCCCAGAGTTGGGAAGTCGTTCCTCCGATATTGACAAGAGGAATTGTTGTATTTTACTGTTTAAGTGTTTAAACAGCACCTTGATAGCTATTTCCAGTATTTGCATGGTAATGAAGATTTATATTATTGATTTTGTCTCAGACTTGTTGCTGCATCATTACGTTCCCTTGTTCTCGCGGTTAATGCTAATAAATAACTGTTCTAACTAATCTAGGTCACTCTATGTGACGGTTACAACCTAATACCATATTACAAATTACATGTGAGCAAAAAAAAGTACCTGAAATACGTGAATTAATATAAAGGTTTCTTACCATCAGCCCAACATTTACTTTCATCTGCTATCTTTCTGCGTAATATCCAGTCAACTCGGCAAGTCGTGTACCAACTGACTTTCCGAGTTGTTGTTGTTCTGAGTTGAGGGGCATTAGTTCTGGTTTTCAGTTCAGTTTTGCCTTGCCTGCACGAACCTTGAACAAAAACTTGTTTCTTCAATTCCTGTTGACTGCAGTCTCCTGCGTTTGGGTCTGTCTGCTCCACTCTTCATGACCATAACAATTTATTCTGCAACTGCATGACTTGTGTCTCACCTCAGAATTGTGCAGGGATTTTTCAGTGCATAAAAACTTTTACCAATTCACCACCATGTTAAAAAATCTGACCAAAAAAAACAGTGACAGGCCCTGTGAGTGATGCATGTGTCCTGTCAGGTGGAGTACACGTTCATGATGATGTCTCACTGGAGGACTGCAGCTGCCTCAAGCAAATACCAACTGAGCATTAACAGACCTCGATGAGCAGAGTGAAAATTGTAAGCTGGGGAGCTGAGGGGACTGAAATACAGTCAGGCCATTAAAAGCACATTCAGAAAACAGCTTTAGTTGTTGATGAAGTCTATCTTAAATGCTAAATGCTTAACAAAAATGTGTTTGTGAGCATGTGTGTTGTTGTGTACAATCACAACTCAGCCAGGTAACCATGTTGGTTTGGCAAGCGTAGAGTTGGTAGCCATGTTCTACCTGTACAGTCCAGAGAAAGAGAACAGCAGGTACAGATGGCCAGTGGGAGTACATGGCACCACGCTGCAGATACACACACGTGCACGCATGCACACAAACCATAGGGCCACATTCAGACTGTAATCCTCAAATGCCAGCTCTACTGTTTAATGACATTATGCACAGGGATACATGGAGCTAAGTAATAAACATGTAAATCATGGTGTGTCCACCTTTCTAATAAAAAGTGTGACAGAAACCAATATGTATGCTCATGCTCTACAATATGCTGAGCGACATCAATGTCCCGCTATAAAACAAGAAATAGCCTTTGCATACTAATAAGAGGCAAATGCACCTGGTAAGATATGAACTGCTTAGTCACAAAAATTATACCATAGTAATGAGTGTCATTAACATGATATGAATGTTAAAAAGAGAATCGTAAGGATCTCATATCCTGAGCTGTTACTCACAGGCTGTCTCCACCCACCCACAGTCATCTTTTTTGTCTCACTCTGGTCAAGTGAATTTTTAAGCACTCATCAAAGGAGATGGCACTATCAGGAAGCCACACTCTGGGCCAAGAAATAACCTAAATGAGGGGAGCAACACTGCATCTAGCTTTCTTGCGTTGATGGTGTGAAAGGACCTTACAGAGCTCTGTAGTCCGCTCCTCACCTCTGTCTGAAGCTGGAGGCTCAAGGCTTCATTAGCCGTTCATGAGCAGAGTCCGTATGAACAGCCCCCTCTTGTGGTGTTCACAACCTCGTAAGTGGACATTTTCTGAAAGCTCAGAAGTTTACATGCTGTGACGTCTCTGCTGGTGCTGTTTTCAGAAATGGCGGATGCCATTAAAGTTCATTTTTAGTTAGTTAATATATTGTAACTTTAGTCGTATAGAGTATTTCTTCGAAAATGTTATAACATTTCTGAGGAAAATGTTGATATTTCCAACGGCTTCATCTTTTTCCTCTGTCATTATGCGTCTGCATTTCCTGCATTATGTGACCTTGCTTGTTAGCTTTGGTGGCTTCAAGACACCGACATGCTGTTGCCTAGCAGCAATGTTCTTGCGACTTAACCACTTGAACGCCGCAGGCATATTGTGTACACGACTTCCCAATGTCACAACCAACAACTCACAAGTTCCATTTGAAGGCAGCACAACTGTTGGCAGTCTAGTTGGATTGTGGGAAATGTAGGCACCAGGTTTTGATTTTTAATACTTTTGTAACTGTCCATCATGAGTCCAACAATGTTATACTGTAGGAGTGCAATGCTACATTGGTGGTGTACTCTTTTAAGAAACTCATCTTTTTAGAGTAAAAGTTGCTTCCAAGGGCGTAATTTAACCGGGAAAAGTCGTCCCCCACCCCACCTTTACAGGTTCAGGTTGATTCACTCAGTAAAGTATCTCTAAACAGTGTCCCATTACTGCCCAGATGTCATAATCCAGATAGGAGAAGTTCTGAGTTTAGAGAAATTAGCTTTATGAATAGTAATGTGTGCTGTTATGGGCTTTTTCTCCACATATTTGCATTTTAATAAAAAGGTGTTATCTCCCAGGATTTCCAATTACTACCATTATTATAGGAAAGCAACCAACTGTGTTATTTGCTAAATAGATAGACATGTGTATAAATGCAGGAAATATGTTCACATCATTGATTTCCTTTTTTTTTGGTTAAAAAACCCTAATCTCCCTATTATGTCCCCACGCGTCCAATCTTTGGTTATTTGGTTAACAAATCATTGAGCTTGGCAGGAGGCAAAGACTCTGAATAGCCTCAGGAAATTCATATAGTTGTCAAAGCTGAACCATGTATTGTGAGGACATTCCTTAATTACCATAATTATTGATTATTTCCAATTAGTTACCCCTGTGACTATTAAAAGGCTTTATCAAAGCGTGGCCTGGTAAATTCATTTGGGGAACTAATTTGACATGTTCTGTTGGATTTTGTAGCTGCGATAAGATGTTAATGAGGTCTCCTGTTGTCTGCTTTAGTTTGATTTCTGACAGAGAATCTGAATAACTTTTCGCACCAGCTACAGTCATTATTTGGTAAAGTAGTTATTCATAAGTCTGTATCATGGATATTTGCTTACAGTAAACACTTGTTTATTAAGGTGAACGACAGGGGATGAGAGTGTATGTATGAAATAGAAAAGGGAGAGGAAAGTAAAGATCTAGAGTTGAAAATCTGTTCACAATATTCAGTCACTTAAATGCTCACTTATTAACTTCCTCAATCGGTTATGCAGACAGTTTTGTACTCTGACCTTTGACAGAGTATCAACTCGTCTTTACAGAGTAGTAGACTGTCTCATATTTATGAACAAAACACTAAATGGAAGATTTAAAGGTGATCTAGCGTTGGAGGAAAAATATAATTCATCTAAATGTGAAATAACATCATACGTCACAGCCCATCTCACATCAGAGCAGGTAAGTGCACATGTCCTCTCTTTATTCTGTCCTTCACTGTTCTTTCTCTCCTTCACTGTCGCTCTGTCTATTTATAACACTGCCATTCAGTGCTAACGGCAGCCAATTATCAGCAAGGGGGCAAAGGGTTTTAATGGAGGGAACCTCCTTTTTACATGTTCATAGATGGTTACGTTTGTTTGTAGTTTGTAACATTATCACATTTGAGTTTGGCCAGACTGAGGAGGTGTCCCTTTACTGACAATTAATGCCCACCCTTGGACCAATCAGAATTGAGTGTTCAGCCAAGGTCGGCGCAAGCATCAGCCAGGCTAACGTGCTGTGTAGCAGGGAGAGAAGAAACACTGTTAATCGAGCTTGGAGAAGTCGTCGGGGATTTGGACACTGGTGGGGGTTCTGAGTTGGAAGGAGTAGATCGTAGTGGATTCTGGGTGGTGCAGATGGGGTTTTGAGCCATTTCCTTTTGTCCATAGTCCATTTTGTGAAATGCTAGCTAGATTCATTGAAAGTGAAACACGTGTCAACAGTCCGTGATAATGATGCCAGTCAGGCAGCACCGTCAAATTTGATCCATTAGGGAGGTAAGCCTACCTGATGCAGGCCTTTTAATCATTTATCTTAATGATCATGATCCATAAACCTCTTGCAGTAATGCATCATAAAAATTCACATAATTGTATGTGTTTCTGAAGAAGGAATGGAAACATGGCTTGTGTACAAAAATGGCAAATATACTGTACTGACTAAAGGGGACATAACAATTGCAATCCCTGCATGTATGTATAGAATAGAAGCAAAACATCCATCATTTATCACACAAGGACACAAACACGCTCGCATACATATTATACTGTATGTGCAGCATTCACACATGGAACAATGCACACACTCACACACACATGCACCATCAGTTGTGCAGAACAGTGAAACTGAGCCATCTGTTGTCTGTGTTACTGTGCCTTCAGGGCCAAAAACTCTTTGAGGAGTTTAATTTTTAAACACCTCAAATAAATACATCAGTTAGTATTTCAGTTTTGAAAACGGTATTTAGTCACTTCTTTTTCAAAAGATCTTAAAATGACTGTACTTTCTCACTCACACTGTAATAGAAGATGTCAGATGTGTCAAATGGTACAGTATGAGATTCTATAGATAGAAAAAAACACTTCTTGTTACAAGAAAATAAAGAAAGTTTTAGAGTAGAATTTCTGTCTCTCTGTGAATACGGCTGAATTTATCCTCAAGGTCATGATCACAGTCTGACATACAAGGTGACCACTAAAACTGACTGCACTGTACTCCATTGCATACTGAAAATACTCAACCTGCTTTTGTGCTCATACAAACAATAAGTGGCTTTAGGAGGAAAACAGCAAAACTACAGTTAACTATCTAACAATAACAGTGACCATGGGACTCTTCAATGCTCATGTTCAATTGGCCATGGACACAGGAACTAAAACATTCCTCTGGTGCACTTTTTGTGGTGTGAAAGCAAACAAACCAACCTCAGGGTGTCGAGATAACAGATATGTGATTTTAGCCTGACTTCAAAAGCTACTAATAAATCCATCTGCTGATCGTGAAATCTCTTCAGGAGGCGGTCTTATCATTGATCTGTATAAGGCCATGTGTATGTCTAATTCAGGGGCCAGCAAGCTTTTTGTATCCGACTCCGTGCACTTCATCGGTTCATTAAAAAGTGTGTTACAGCGACCCCTCAGTAATAAGTCCTGAATCATTGCTGTCTCTTCCTGTTAGTCATTAGTCATAACATGCGGTCAATTTGCAATAATAATTCTTAAATTTATGCTTTTAATGAATCTGATTCCTCCCACATGGGCCCTGATGATGCAGGATGACAATCGCCAAAACTGTACAATCAGCAAGTTACCTGTCAGTTTGTCTTTATTTTTACTCCTCTTGGTTCGTTTGTAAAAAGTCAGTGTGAACAGGCACCGGACCAGAACGAAAACGACCAAATGAACTGAACTACAGGTGTCAAAGCAGCCTCTCTTCGCATTAACAGATTTACATGCTGAAAAACTGTAGTAAAAAAAAAATCCCCCCACTCTACCTTCTCTCAAAAATCCCACTGTTAACCTTCTGTTGTTACCAGCAATGGGGCTATAGCTACAAACAGGTCGGCAGGACGGCTGTTCTCTCTGCTCACAGGCAGCATTGATAAACCATCTGTTTATTCAGCGCTCCACATTGGTTACACTATTAACAGTCAGGGTTTAAAGGCTTAGGATCACTTGTTTTTAATCTAGGGTCCACAGTACTGTGCAAGGTAAAACATATATAGACATACTAATTTATTTTATTTCAAGACTTGCCAAATTAACTATTAGGAAAACAAGGGAAACCATGTGAGGGGTCAGAGCACGTAGGTCTGATGCTGACTGGGCTGCTAGATGTCCTGAAATGTCAGGATGTCATAAATACTGAGCAGCATTGAAAGTAATGTAAATGTCTATTTGTGACATGACTTTTTTTTGCTTCATTAAAGATGTTTGCAGAATAAGTCATATTAATAATATAAACTAAGGATGCAGAATCTCCGGGATGGTTCAGTCATCTCTCATACAGCAGATAGCATTGTGTGTAATATATATATATATATATATATCTTTAATGATGTGTTTTTCCACTGGGTTTAATGTTGAGGCATTATTGAGTACACTGAAAGAGAACAAATGGGTCTGCTTTTATTGTCGTACATATCAGTTTGCCTATGCAATGAAGCAGAAGCCAACTGTGTGCTTTTATGTTTTTCGCTGTTCATCGCTTCAGGGCTAACACATGGCTGCATTGCAGAACATCGGTGACAGAGTCGCAGTGCCGTGTTTGTTATACTCAGCATGTACACTCGCTAAGATTAAACAAGAAAGAACGCAAACGATTACAGACACAGGCAGTGGGAATATTGTCTTGTTAAATATGTAAATGCACACACACAATTCAGGCTGAACATCTGTTTGTATTGTCGCCAAAAAAGTGACTACAAATGTAGTTAGTGATCAAGCACCTCGATTAGAAATACATTTACAGGATTGCATGATTCTGTTTTACGCTCTTAAACACAAAAATATATATAGCTTTTGCATGTATTCACATATTACTTTAAGGCTACTTCAGCAATTGTGTATTGCACTTCCATAAAGTTAGTGGGTTCACAACAGACACATTTAAAAACAATGGTCAACATTGATACAGCAGAGGCCGAGTCTGACTTTAATTCCGGGGGGTTGAGTCAAGACACTACACTTCTCATAATGCAACTTGATAACATTTCCGTTATACCCTCCCTGCCTGGTGAATGTTTTACTACCAGTTTACTACCAAGCTTTCTATTATAAATGTGGAGTCTCAAAGAAGGAGTAGAGATAGCCCTCTATCATAATCACTATGATATCATGAGGGTCATTTTCTCAGACTTGACAAAGTTCTTCCAGCGCCATAAAAAAAAACTTTATACGACAGTTTTCACAGTCTGAGTAGTACTCCTCATGACGAGTGAACTTATCTTTAGGACATATATAAATTCAGCAGAGTGCCCCTTTAAACCATGAAACCACTCATTTTAAAAGGAAAAAAGTTGTGTAAACTGCACGCATACGACAGCACCCTCGAGGAAGCTCCTTATCCAACACATGACAGGTCTACCTGTCCTCTCTTGGAGCAAGGTCACCCACTGCTGAGCTTTATTTCCCTTTGCCTTTGTTGTTTGTCTATCCCAGTCCCTTTCTCTTTGAAACATGATGTTCAGTAATGGCCCTTCTCCTTATGACTTAAACATAACATCCCCTCACTCCAACTGTAGTCCGCTTGCTCTTTGACATCTCCGAAGTTTTACGAGAACTCTCACAGACACTCACAGACATTCTATAGAAATGTAATTCTCTCTACACCTTAGCATCTAAATGATAATTTCCTCTATCACCATCAGTAAATGTGTAATTAAAAAAGCATCTAATGTGCATTCAGATGACATTCTCAAGAAATACTTTGGGAAATTGAATAGCATGAGCTTTTGATAGGGTTGAGTTGTTTTTTTCAAACAACAGCATGCATACGAGCTCTATCGAGCAGATGAATCAGGTAGATGAATACTTTGAGCTTGACTTCAAAATTGAATTGCGTGATATGTTTTTTAATAAGATCTGTGTTCGGACTGAGGCTTGTTCTCTCTCTCTCTCTCTCTCTGTCTCTCTCTGTCTCTCTCTCTCTCTGTGTGTGTCTCTGTCTCTCTCTCTCTCTCTCTCTCTCTCTCTTGCTGTGTTATTGTCTCTTTCAAATGTGCCTTTGCTCTTTCCCTCCTTGTGTTATCCAGCTACATTTATCGTATTCATGTTGAGATTACATCGGCAATTTATGATTAATGCAATCTCCTTCCCCTTTTCTTCTATGAAGAAATGTATTTCAAATGAAATACCATCCTTTCTTAAAGCCTGATAAAGCCATGTTCTGTGGCTGTATGGCCTGTGCAGTAGGTTTTGTGTGGTAGAATGTATCCCACAGTCTTTGGCTCTTAGAGACTCCCCAGGGAAACACTTTATAGCTTCTATCCTTTGTTTTTTTTGGCACCTGGCTGCTCACCAGCACGCGGGGACTTTCATTCTTTATTCTCCTCATTTTGAATGCAAAGGGCAGGTGTATGGCAGGGCTGCATTCACATGCACTGCTTGGGTAAATAGAGTCGTATGCCTCTGCACATGTGATATGTGGTTAATCGTGGCACCTTAGGCAAATGTTGTTGTATGTGTAGGTGGCACCATGCTGTGCTACATGTTTATTTTTCTAGTCTCGTCATTTATCTGACAAAAGGCTCATTCAAATCCCAGAGATTAGGCAGATTAAAATTCCCTACATTTCAAATCGATTACAAATCGATGTTTTGATATTCTACAAGGCTCCAGGCTGCCAAATAACATCTAACAGGTGCATCAAGCGCCTGTTAGCAGGCTTAAGAAGAGCACGTTTAATTGTTGGTTCATCATTATAACACTTAGTTTTTTTGTCGAATTTATGTAATTTTCCACTCTTTAAGTAGTTTATGAAAGCAAACATTTAGCGATCTACAATTCTGAAGTAAAATATATTGCAGGGCAATTATTCAACGTGTTGCCTCCAGGCTACAAGTTATTATGCATTATTCAAAAATTTTAAAAAGACCCAGGTAAATCTCAGAAGGCTAATCTTTAATTTAAAAAAAATTTAATTATGCCTGAATTTGCTAGTGAACATCTACAAGAGTTACATCTTTAACGAAAAAGGAAGTTCATGCTTAGCAGTGTGGGAGGTGGAGCTGGGGGCACTGTGGGTGCCTACGACATGAGCAATATTGAGGAAAAGGGCTTGTTTGTGAAAAAGGCCCATAGACCATCCGAACACAGTGCAGTGACGGGATGACTGAGGCTCGTTATCATGGTAACCACGGTAACCACGGGTGTTGCCAGGACTGAAATCTTAAGTATTATAACTTTGAAGACTTGTGTTCATGAGAGCCACTCCATGTATATCTATGTGAACATTAAATACTATAAGTACAGTATGTGCTGCAGTGAATGTGCTTGCAGAGTGTGTATGTACAGTCTGTCTGCAGCAGGAACACACTGATCAACAGAAACGAGTCCCGGCTGCCTGCCTGTGTCCGTGCTGGTTTCAGGTCAACACAAGCAGGAGAAATCTGATTTTTTTTTACTGTAGGGTCTGTGGAGTCAGCCCCGGGCCTCAGCTGGCCTTTTAAGAGAGAGATTTTTGTGGACAAAGATGCTCTTTTAGAGTAACTGTCACACTGAGCTTGTCCGTGCTTGCTTTGTTATGGCAGCTCTGTATACAGCCCTCTACCCACGGCAGTAAAGACACCGTCTCTGGTCAGTGGGCATCTTGGCCTTTGATTATAAGCAAGAACACACTCACACACACACACACACTCACACACACACACACATCTCCTTCGAAACTAATACTCTTGGACCAAAATCAACTTCGGCTAAATAAATAGTCTTTGTGAGTTGGTCCATAAAGGTCTCCCATTATTATAACATTTGAATGCCTCAGTTAGTCGTGCTTTTCATGACACATTGCTTAACGCATGAGTGAATTGAAGTCGTATATTAATACATGGTAGACTACCGAAAAACCTGTCAATTTAATATACAAATTATTCCTGCCAGTAAACACCAGTCTCACAGCTGTTGTTGTCCTTTTATTTTGCCATCCCAGGTGACTGCACACTGAGCACTCAAAACACCTCCGTTCCATTTCGACAACTTTATCATAATCCTCCTTTTTTTCATTTATTATTATTTATATTCTTTACACTTTTTATACTTTCAAGCTCAACTATACTATAATATATTCTTCAGCGGAGTCGAGAAAATAAATCAGTGCTCCTGCATAGAGTCAAGGATCATGTCAGAGCACACAAATGACTAGCATTCGTCCTTCTCCCACTCTCAAAATGACAGGTTTAAGATGTTGCAACAAACAGGTGATTTAGCCGCCCCCTTTTGTATCCGTCTCCTCTCAGCTGATCTATACTGTGACTGCGTTTTCCTCTCCTATCTCCAAGCACAAAGCAATATCTTCAGGGATAAATCTGTAAGTGAAGGTTTGCTTTAAAAATGAACGTCTCTTATTAAATCAAATGAAGCAAGGACTCAGGGAGGGAGGAAGGAAAAGGTCAGCAGACTGAGAACATTTAATGAATATTGAATCCACCACAACTCTCTCACAAACACACACACACACACACACACACATACACACACACACAAACACACACACACACACACACACACACACACACACACACACACGGCATATGTTTTAATCAGAATACATTTCCCCTTATCCCTTGAGTATGTCTCTAAAGGAGGCAATAATAATATCAATAAAAGAAATGTACTTATAATTTTTTTCAGCTGAATGCATCTGCAAACCATTGTATATGTGAATCATTGTAGAAGCAGATTTGTATCTCTTAGTGTGTTCCAAGCTGTGACAGGACAGGAGAAGAAGAGTTATGAACATGTGTTGATATTGTTGGGTGTCTTTAATCTATCCTAGATTAGGACATTATTGCTGAAATGTTTTAACGCTGCTATAAATAGTATTTTTTCTTTAACAATGATCTAGTGACTGACAGAGTGACTACGTGACTCTGCAGTTCCCCTCAGCTCTACAAAGCATTTTAGCTTCTTTCAGCTTATTGTTTAGCTTTGTCAGTCTCATCAGCATTTTTTCCAGTCACAGCAGCGGTTTTCTGTAAAATAAAAGCTCTAAAAACCAACTTACCCTACAGAGAAAGTTAGTGACTGACTGATGCACATAGTGGAGCATTCAGCAGCTAAAGAGCCAGATATTTACCTCAGAGTTGGTGGAGGACAAAGACACATACATTCATCAGATGACCAGAAACACGCCTCCATATAATGCTAATGTTGCTCTGTATCTGCTGAATGTGCAAATAGGTGACAGATCCCATTAACTTGTATCTTTGTAAACAGGCAACTCTTTGCCAATTTGTTCGTCTTATAAACCTAAAAGCTGATAATGTGCCAGTGTTGTGCTTATAGCTCCATGGCCCCAAAGGAGCCACAAATATGTTATTATTATTATTGCATTTTTAACTGATTGACTACTTAAATCTTTCTCTTTGATTTTAATGGTTTTATTATCTTGTGTTTGCAACATTTTTGGAATGTTACAACATAAATGTTTATTTGTGAGTCCATGCATAGTTTGGCAGTCTCCGGGGACATCGTAGTCACTGTCATAACTTAACATATAACACATATAAGACCATTAACAGCTCCAGGATCTCTGATGGGTCAATGGTTTCATTCCACAGCACATTCTGTCCTTGGACATTTTCTGAGATACAACAGAGAGAGGCACTTAACTTCATGTTGTGAAATTTAATAAAATGACCACGATATCTGTAAATACAAGTACTGTGATGTGCTCTGTGCACAGTGAGTAAGACAGTGAGAAAGCCGAATACATGTCCCCACCACTAAAGCTTTAAGAGGAGGAGACAGGCCATTCTTTGACGTTTAAACAGTACAATCCAGGTTGGCCTCCATATCCAACTCACTTCAAATGTTTTGCCTATTTCCCTTGACTAAAACTTTACCATGACCTTTACTAAATATTTGTCTTTCATTACCTACATTTAAGTTTTTCCTGCTTAAATCCTAATCCACAACCTTTGTGATTACCTGAGTTTAACCACAAACAAAAGTTTTCTCGATAAACATGAAAACTATTTTTTTTTATCAGTTTTATTGTCACGGAATCTATTTGTGAAAAACGTAATCGTCACATTATCTGTGTCGACAGCAATTAAACTGGATTTCAGTATTTGAACTGTACTGAAGCCCTGAGTGGTCCATTTTGTACCTGTGATCTAAATCATTTTCTCTCCTGTGTTTGGGGCTCAAAAGCAGGTAAAAATTATTTAGAAAAAAAAATTAATCCGTGAAATATGTGGGGGGAAAGTTTTGACAGATGAAAATAAAAATGCTTTTGTCAGGATAATTTTTCCAAGTGCTTTCGACCACGAGAGGCTAAAGTGCACCACTACCACATGTTCTAAATAAGAAAAGAAACATTCCTGTTTCCTTCCAGGTGAGTTTTAATTTATTTCTCCATGCACTCTAAACACAAGGTGCACGCAGCATATTGACTGACAGGTAACATTACTGTCATGAATGTTCTCACTTGCCTCTCAGAGCTGCCGTAGAACTGCTTCCATTTCAAAGAAGGAACGTTTTTATTGACTTACACTGAAATAATGTGTTGAACATACAGTATGATGCTAAATGTAGGACTGAGGAAGCACAGTTTGGTGTCCCATGTATATATGGATGAATGGAGAGATGATACAGTAAATAACAAACAGTCTCAATTTGAATCTTAGAAATTTCCTTTGGGAATTATTAGAAAAGCTGTCCCCTGTCTGTCTGTATTTGCTGCACTGTGGCTGTTTGCACAACATGGTTTGCAGTTTACACTGGTTGGCAAGCTCAGTCGAGGACACAATGCCACGGCTCAGTGGGCTAGGTGGGGCACCGGCCTCTCATTTATTAATTAGAAGCAACAACTCCCTTGTGCAAAGCATGATGGGATGATGGGCTTCTGGGTTTTAAGTGAGAATAGTGAGCTAATATAAAAACTGCTAAAAATATAGGAATGTATTGCTAGAGCTGTCAGAGAAATTCAGAAAGGAGAAGTTACAGTGAATGTGTCCGCTGGTGTGAGGGATTTGAGCGATTCTCTTCGACTCCAGTGAAGCCGAGCGTAAGGCAGAAGGAAACATTACTTGCAGCACTGCACATGATATTACTCATGCTATTAGGGACACATCAACCATATCCATTTCCCATTAAAAATGTATTGCTTTTCCATGCCAGTAAGTTTTAAAATAGATATCTTATAGCTGAAAGACTGACAGGAAATATGGGTCGCCAACTTTAAAAGAATAAAAGTACTTGCAAGTCACTAGCTGTCCAGTCTAAATGAAATAACATCCCATAATAATGATCCTACATAATAGTAAAGTAATGAATTGTGTGCTGAACTTTGATGTCACATTTACAAAGTCTTTAACCACCTGTAGATTATCATCTAAAGCACATGTTTTATTTTTCTACCCAAACTTAAGCATCTTATATATGTTGTTTTTTTTCATTTCAGATAAGCCATGCTATGTTTTCTAATGTACTTCCTTGACTGGATCATTTTTAGCTCTTCAAAAGTGGACTATCGTATCACTTTGCTCTTTGGCAAAAAAAAAAAAAAAAAAAAAAACTAATTTCACGGTGACATTTCAGGCTGGAAGCTGCATCAAAGATGTCAGAAGTTGAAAGCCCTCACTGCTGACGGTGCGAGGAACTGATAATTTTGAAATGCTCAAAATGAGGACAAGCAAACCTGCACCTGATGTTGACTTCAGAGACAATTCCTTGCTGCAGGGATGCAAAAATAGAAGCTTTTTTATTTTAAAATAAACAAAAATTAGCCCATTTTGATTCTCCTCATGCATTACTTGCATACATTTTGAAATGCTTATCGGCATCAATAGTAGTGGATAGCATCAAATAGGAAGTCAGCTGTATTGAAAAAACAGCTGGGCAGCAACTGCATATCTAACAAGTAACTTGATATATTAAGGTTAAAAGGTTCAGTAAGAGAAGCACAAGGATGAAACAGCAACAAATATGTGAAAAACTAATTCAAAGATGTACAACTATTGCATTCCAAGATATAAAGTGTTGCAGGTGTACAGAATCCCTGTGATAGGGCTATACTATGGCCCCTGGCACTACATCACATTAGCTGCAGCTGCCTCCCGGATGGCTCTGGCCCCTGCTGAGCTGTGCTGATGAAGTGGGGACTGTCGCTCCAACAACATGTCAAACATGCCCTGCTCAGAGAGGATGAGCCCAGTCCAGTACAGGACAGCTGGCACATTTGGACTAGATGTGGCTGGCTGATAGAACAGAGGTTTGCTGCAGCTAAAGGTCAACCAAGATGTGTTTTTTCTCTTTTTTTTGTGAGACTTCTGGGATATCTTCATCTTTTTCAAAGGCCCGGGTTGCAGCTGCCTGCTACAGAAAGAGACAGATAAAAGATGCAGTGTAGCAGCGGCGTCGTAGGGGGGAAAGGTGGGACTGACTACCCAGGCCCCCAAAGGGGGTGGGGGCCCTCGAAAAGCCTGAAATGAAAAGTTTGTTTGGAGTTTGGAGGGCGGCGATTGTTTGGGAACCACTGGAACAAACTAGCTCCACATCGTCCAGCTATAACAGTAAATAGCTACTTATACATTGATACTTCAGTATTAATAATCTAATAATTCAACATACACATATTGTAACATATATCAGTCGCAGAGGGCATCTTTCTGCGGAATGAGTACTTTTGTTTTTGTTAAGTACATTTAGCTGATAATACTTCTGTACTTTTACCTCAGTAGGATTTTGAATGCAAGAGTTTTACTTGTAATGATCTTCTCCCAGCCCTGCATTCATTAAAGTTCTGTTTATTTTGTATATAATGTCTGTCCCTCCTACTCTCTAACAGAATCTGCAGTCTGGACCTAAAACAACCCAATATGTTTTGTTTTTTTACAAAACGTGGAAAGAATATTAAACCCTGGTGTTTGCAGCTCAGGTGTCGTAAAAGTTCATTGTTTGCGCAAGGTGAAAATTAAAAGGGAAAATATATTTTAGAGTTAATGGCAAGGAAAAATATTTGCTCTTCTTTTCCTCTATCAGCAAACACGTTGACACATCTGCATTAAATATCAAATCAAATCAAATCAAGTTTATTTATATAGCCCAATATCACAAATTATACATTTGGCTCAGTGGGCTTTACAGCCTGTACAAAGTACGACACCCTCTGTCCTTAGACCCTCACATCGCACAAGGAAAAACTCCCTTAAAAGATACCCCACAATTAGTGGGGGAAATATGGAAGAAACCTCAGGGAGAGCAACTGAGGAGGGATCCCTCTCCCAGGACGGACAGACGTGCAATAGGTGACGTGTGTACAGAGCAAACAGCATAGTTAAAAATACAACATGGACAATCTATGCGACAGAAAACATGATACGATGGTATATAAAAAAGATGGATCCAGGGGGATGTCAAGGCTTCCTGGTGTCAGGCAGGACCAGGGCAACAGATGCAGCCACGATTCGCGGTCCAAAAGTAATCTTTAATAATGGCAACCTGCCAGATAAGGGACACAGAAACTCCGGGGATGATGCCCCGGATGGTGAGTTAGTAACATGCATTTAAGGGACATGAATGCATATCAAAATAGAGAGGGAGAGGAGGAAAACGAGAAAGATAGGGAAGAGGAGAGGAGTGAGTCCCCCGACAGTCTAAGCCTATAGCAGCGTAACTAGGGGCTAGTCCAGGGCAAACCTGAGCCAGCCCTAACTATAAGCTTTATCAAAGAGAAAAGTCTTTAACCTGCTCTTAAATGTGGAGACGGTGTCTGCCTCCCGAACACACACTGGGAGCTGGTTCCACAGTAGAGGAGCTTGATAGCTGAATATGCATTCTTTATGTTTTTGCTCTTCCACTGGGCTACTGCAAAATGTTGGCAAACTGCTTTTTGAACAGCACACGCTGAAAGTATTCCCAGCACTGTTGAAATGAAAATGAAATAGCTGTTAAAAGATTGAAAGTTTTATTAGTGAGGAGCTCATTCAAGCCAAGCTAGACTCTAAGTGAATTTGATGTCTGCTCCTGTTGTTCCCTACAGTTAAATTAGCCCAAGTAATAAGATGATCGAAGCCTGTTTATTGCAATCGCTTGGTCTTAATGACTGTGTTTGTTCATGGTCAGTGATTGAATATATCCTTTATTTCATTACGACTCTCCCTAACACCCACAGGACAACACAACCTGCTCAAAAAACACCTGCTATCTCAATTGATGTCTTTCTTCATTTCCTTTTCCTCCATGCTTTCTTTATTTTACACTTTCTTGCTTTTTCTTTCACTCTGTCTTTGCTCTGCGTCTCACTGCTCTCCTACGTCACCTCAGACAATTTCTCTCTTTCCACCTAATAGGAGCCAAAGGGAGATGCTGCCATCAAACATATACGTAACAGTCATGGTGCTGTGGGTTGTTTGCTGTGCCGCAGTCTCCCACTGGCCTTACATCTCTCTCTTTCCTTCTTGACTTCTAACTCTCAGTCTGTCTGTCAGAGACTCTCTCTGGCAGACATATGTTTGTGTAGGCTCCACCCAATCACAGCCAAACCAACACCCACTCACTCTCTTTCTATCTTTCTTTGTGATCTATGACATTACAACTGAATCCCATTTCATGTACGAATATGTCAAGTAATCCAGGGCAGTGCAAGGCTATATTTAATGAGACTAAAAAGAAGAAACAACTCACTCATGGATGGATGACTGACCCAAGGGCACAGGCCCAGAGTAAGTACACTGGGTATATACTGCAAGGTAAAATAACACAGAACTTTATTTACTACTGTATCTAAAAATGTCATTGTATCCAAACTAAAATCCATTCACTTTTTGATGATTAAATTGACTTTTAACTTCTGGTTTTCAAACAATGTAATTTATGGTGATGTACAATGTGGCCCGGGAAAAGGAAGTTTGGGGTCCCCTGCTGGAGATGTTGCCCCCGGGACCCGACCCCGGATAAGCGGATGAAGATGGATGGATGGTAATTTATGGTCAAATCTTTTTTTAATTAATATTCAAATTGGGTTCTTATTGTCAGATAAATAATGAAGGATTTGTGTGACTCCTCTCTGTCTTAAAACTCCAGTCTTGGTTAGTAGTTTTGGTCTTTTGTTGAGCATATGAATTGCTGCATGGCAAAAATCCAATATTCATCCTCTGTCTCTCTCTCTCTCTCTCTCTCTCTCTCTCTCTCTCTCTGTCTGTCTGTCTGTCTGTCTGTCTGTCTGTCTGTCTGTCTGTCTGTCTGTCTGTCTGTCTGTCTGTCTGTCTGT
>CALSCE010003134.1:7283060-7293606 GCA_943593645.1 Bovichtus variegatus
ACACACACACACACACACACACACACACACACACACACACACACACAGCTGTTCTCTTCAAGCATCTCAGTCCGTGTTCATCTCAGCAGCTTAATCACAGGGATTTGTAGTCATAATAACACTCTGTGTCACTGTTGGGGAGCGTTGATATGCTAACGGCTTTTGAGTTAAGAGATTTGAGTTTTTAGCCGACATTGCTGCATCCATCAACTGATGTAAACCAGCTCGTCCTTGTGCTATTTAACTTGGAGAAATCATTACTGCCATGATTTAATTTTCTTATAGTTTATAGTCTTTTATCTCTCATATTCTGTACCGCAGTTTGTGGGGTCTCAGTTGTGCAGGTTTCAGTGGGAGTCTGATGGAGAGTTTAGATGAAGGTGATGCTGATTCATACTGACTCCTTTACTTCCTCTCCTGTAATTCCCCTCCCGGTTGCATCTCACTCTACCACTTGTTCTCATCCTCCCCTCACTTCCTGTCTCCTCTTGCATAAAACAAGTTTTCTCCATCTGGTGCTGTTATACGTGCAGCTTTCTAGTACTTATTGAGTTGTGGAGGGAAGAGAAATCTGTGACAGCAGAGATGTGAATGCGAGCAGTTTTGTTCTCTTTCATATTGCGTATATATACATTATTACTGAGCAACTAGGCTTGCTTTTGTTATGTGTTTGTATCTTATAAAACGTCTGCTGTCACTGCTCCTCTTGCAGGTGTAAGTATTGGTGAGGCTCCAAACTCTATTGAACTGTTAAACTCTTCATCTTTGTCTCCGTCTGGTCTTCCTCCGTAGAGTTTCGGGAGCCCCGTGTGATTGAACTGTGGGAGGCTGCCAAGAGAGCCAACCTCAGCGAAGACGAGCTGGACTCTCTGAAGGTAGCTCCTACATCGTGATGGGCTTTTGGACACTTACTGCTTTCACTGATTTGTTTCTGGAACACTTTATTTTATCAGAGAACTACAGTCTAACTTTTGCTGTGCACTTGGTAGCTAAGTACTACTCGTGTATGTATGGTAAGCCATGAAGCCTGAAGTGCACATTGTTATGATCACATTTTATGCATTACACATTTAAAATGCCCAAGTATTCCACTCTCCTATCTCTCATTGTGCTCCTTTCACCTTTTGTCCCATGTGCAGAGAATCGCAGTGAACAACTACATTTTTCAATGTTATTTTAAAAATATCTGGTTTCAAGATCAGTTGTGTCACGGGAAAACATTTCTCTGTAACATTTCCTCTCTAGGCACTACTTGAGATGCATATCAGCTCCCCTGTGCAGCTGTGCATGTAATTGAAGGTGAACTAAACTTGCACCTCTCTGTGTTCACCGCCCTCCTTTCCTTGTTCACTTAGGAGGAGCTGCGTCACTTTGAGACTAAGGTGGAGAAGCACAGCCACTACCAGGAGCAGCTGGAGCTCTCCCACCAGAAGTTGCGACACGTTGAGTCTTTAGGAGACAAAGACCACATCAAGAGGAACCAGGAGAAGTATGACTCACTCGCTGGGAAGACCAGGGAGATGGGTTACAAGGTAAGCAGGGATACAAAGCTGCTGTCCAAAGGCTGCTGTAGAGACATGGCAACAAAACATTACTGTAGTGCTGAGAAACAGCAGTTTCAAAGAAATGGGGGACGAAGGTTAACACCTGATGTTGTTCCTGTTGTAGAAAAGCAGAGTCTTATTTCTAGAGTTGCAACCTTTTTCGGTAATAAACAAAGGGCTGTTGGAAATAGTTCAAGAACTCCAAAAGATTTTGATCAAAACTCATTGAAGGTAAAATGCATGTTTAACCTGTCAGAGACAATTAATACTTCCACATATTGTTGTCATCAGAAAAAAATGCTTATAACCAAATGCATTAAAAAGAACTAGGATAAAGCATGTTAATTAGTGACACCTGCGTATAATTTGTGTTGCAGCCGATGAGAAGCCCTTCATTAGTTTTCAAAGCTTGAATTTCAAACATGGTCAATGTCTGCAATGATACAATTTGTTATGTGGTAAACCAGCTAACGTTTCAATGTAAATTCTGGTTGATAAATGTCAGATTTGTTTAAAAACATTTCATGGTTTGTTAAAAATATTGCATCCACAATTATCTTTGCCATAAAAGTTTAAAAACATTACTAATCTAGTATAAATGAAATCAAGCAAAGAAGGGTTACAGATTTCCTTTATATAACATGAGTGTTGCAGAAGATTGACCAGAGTGAGTCACAAATGACCATAAAAACCACCAAAACTACACAATTGGGATATTTTGTGTCATAGCCAAGGTAGAACAAGTTTAATGTAAACTTCTCAGCCAGCTCACAAACTGAACTATAGATCTACAGGAATTGGTCTTGCAGTCAAATGCTCACATGTCTGTCTTTCATTGTTTGATTTCAGATGAAGAAACATATGCAGGACTTGTCCAACAAGATCTCTCGTGAGGGACTCGAGCACAATGAGCTCTGAGCGGCTCGGATCATGAACTGCAATAATTCCCTGTACAACCACGTAGGTTACGTCCCCACATTCCCCTTCAACTGCTGTAAAAAAACAAATCAGTGTTTTCTACTTTTCTAGTGTTATTAGTCGCTTTTTTCTATTTTTAAATCGCTGAATGAATTGTGGGTGGTTTGTACATAATATAGATGGGATAACAAATTGGTCAGATTATCAGGCACAGTCCAGATAAAATAAGGATGGAATTGTTTACATACTAGTCTGGTACTGCATTTAAGTGCATAACTAATGGCAGGAAGGTGTAGAAGAAATGTCTGGCTGAAAATGTGGCAGTACGCCAAGAAAGCCAATTTCTGTGTGGGTGGTTGTTGAGGGATGGACAGCAGCAGATGAGTCACTCTTAACCAGAAGATGAAGTTTAGCTGCTGAGTGACGCTTACAGACAGACTGCCGGAGGACTTCATCGTGTACGACTTGTATTGGCACACATCCATCTTCCATTAGTTGTGCACGTAATAAATGCTACATCAGATGGCCTGTCACTACTGTAGTAACTCATACCTTAGTCTGCTGAAATATTGTCTGATCAATTCAAAATGAAGACTGCTTTGCAGATTCAGGTAGGAAGCAGTTAAACCCGGAAACCTGAAAGTGTAACAGCAATCTTTTAATAAGTAAGATACAAGTGCCGTCAACATACAAACAGTAATATCTTAAAAATATAGTTTAATACATTTATTATCGTGGCATAAATAAAAGCAGTTAATATTTACAAATCCTGTGAAGGAAAGCAGCCCCTGTAGTGACATTAACAGGCTATTTTTGGTGAAGTGTCAAGTTTGTCTAACTCTTCCTCATGTTTCTCCTGACACCACTGGAGAGCCGCCACCATAAAAATAAATGAGTGCCAAACGTTATCAAGAGGGAGGCGAGAAATTGGAGCGCACACACTGCTTTTCATCACTTCCGACGAGAAGCTGAGACATTGATTACCATGATGAATAATGTTCCTGGCTGCCTGATTACTCTGTCATGTCCTGCCTGGGCCACATGGGCCTAGATTATTGTGATTTGCACCCGAGGTGTAACTCTAAAATGCTTATTTCAATCGAAAGCTCTGACCTGGAATGATAGCCGAGCAAGCTGGGACTGTTAAGTCGATTGTAAGGCGCTCGATCTTATTGATCTCTCACTTCTTGGTAAGAGTCGTAACAACAAAGAGAGCCACGCCCTGACAGTCTGAAGAAAGTAAATCTAGCTAGGATCGAAGAGAAGTTCCAGATCAACAAATTACAACTTGTTGAGCACAGCTGCCGTCTCCTATCTATAATATCAGTGGTAAACATTAGTGTTTTGTGCCATTCCCTCTCAATTAAGGCTTATTATACCATTTCTCAACAATCACCTGAGAGAATCTTAGAAGAGGCAGAGTTTCTCCTCCGACCGCAGCGAACGTCAGTGCCATGCAGCAAAGATGCAAGATGGCAGCTGCATAAGAGACTTCCCAGAAAGTTCCCGTTTTCTTCTTATTCTTAGTGGAATGGATTGCTTGTGGGAATTTTTGTACACTGGCACAGCTGTGGGTGTGTTAAGTACAATGATTGGTTCGATCAACTGCAATCAAGCACTTCAGCTTATTCAGAAAGATGGAGAGAATCAGCAATGAAAACTATTTTGAAGTGTTGAGTTGAGCATTGCAGAGTCAGTTTGGTGGCCCTCGACACCTGCTCTCCAGCTGAGTCAGTCTGTCCTCCCTGCCCTGAACATGCTCCGCCCCCACTCTCTGAGCTGTTTCCATGGCAGCGATGTCGAGGTGGGCGTACCTGATGGAGCCCTCTTCTGGTCGGGAAATCAGCGGTAAAGGGGGAGAAAGGACAAGACATTTAATTGCGTTTCTAGTTTGTGTCATGCGTTCTGTAACTTAAAATTGTCACGCAGGCAAAACATGCAGATGATGCTGTCAATGAGTGAGTTACTTCTTCCTTGGTAGAGCTGGAATATAACTCTAAACCATTAATATAATCTGTTTGTAAAAAGTTACAATCTCGAAGATCCCCGTTTTCTTCTCTTCTTGTCTTCGAGGTTATTACTTTAAGATCTCTTGAATTTGCCAATTCACAGTGTAGAGTTTTAGGACATTTGGACTCTTGTAAATTGCTTAGTTTTTACAGTCCAATTATGTAATTATACCATATAAATTAGCACAAAAAATAAATAAAATTCATGTGTGTTTTCTCATTAATAACTTGTTTCTCCCCATTCATTCAGTGTGCTGACCTGTCCCTACTTGATACAAGTTGCAAAGAAGCAGGAAAATAAGCAGCAACAGACGAATGCTCTCAACCAAACCAAAAAAGTGTTTTATGTCATAATGGTAGCAGTGTCATTTATTTATTTGGTTGTTCATTTGTAAGATTCAGTACACCTACCGGTAGGACAGTCAGCAGGTGCATAAGGAAATCCAAATTAAACACTGCCTTTGTTCCTACCCTCCATGAATCTATAAATGTGTGTCATAATCTAATGCTGTGTATGCTAATAATGCATTAGGCGAACATTTTGGATGCAAAAGCTGACAAAGCCAATCCCTCAGAAGCCAGATGCAAAAGAAAGTTGCTTTAGGAAAAGTCCGATCTAAAGTGGCTCGTTGTTCTTACTGGGTCTGCAGAGCTGCACGGTGTTACCTCTGACAGCGCTGTACGGTCTGGAGGCTGGAGCTGAGCCGGGCTCCTGCAGGTCCAGCTCCGTGTAGAGCAGCTCTCTGGTAGTTCTAGCTGGCAGGGGGCTAATGGGGATGTTAACATAATTAACAGTGCTGTCACTATGGCGCCCGGTGTCCAGGAATACCGACGGAGGAGCTTCATGGGCAGACTTGAACAAACCTGAAGGAAAAATCCAAAAGAATAGCTGTTAAACTGGTTGCCCCTTCGATCCCGGAACAGCAGGATTAAGTGTCATTACATCAGCATTGAGCTACTTTTGATAGTAAAACACCAAGACAAATGAGTTATATCTGGAAAACATCAGACTTTTGGTGATTGTCTTACCCCAGGCTGTTGTTGGCCTATGCATACTCAGTGCAACAGGTGGGGGTGGAGGGGCGGAGGGTGGCAGAGAGGGCACCAACCTCTTCAGACCTGCCAACTTACCACCAACGTCGTGCTGCTCCTCTCTCACACAGAGAGGAGGATCTGGGAACAAAGTATTCAGATACATTTACATAAAAGTACCAGAGTGAAAATACGCCATGACATCACCAGAAATGTACATTAAAGCATTAAAGTAAAAGCATTAAAGTAAAAGTCCTCATTCAGCAGAGGAGTGTCAGTATTATAAAATATATGATCATGTTTGATTTTACTACTGATAAACGTACGCAGAATTTTACTGTTGTAGCGGCTACAACATTAAAATATGGAAACACTTTAGCATCACAATGCCAGATTAAATACGCCATAAAAAAAGTCATTAAGGAGTCATATTTTTGTCCATCACAAAATTTCAATAAAAATGTATAGTACATATAAAAATACCATTGAAAATGTCCTAGTATACTATAACTTTTTTGTGATATACTATAGTTATAAAGAAGTCATAGTAAAGTATGTCATGAAAAGTTATATCTCTTGAAGTACAGTACTAGTAAATGTACTTAGTTACTTTCCACCACTTGGTAAGACCCAAGCACACTAGTTGCAGTCACAAACACACCTTGTGTGTCTGCAGGAAGTGACACGTCTGATGGTGAGTGGGCAACCTGGAAAATAAATGACAAAAACATTATTTCAGATTTGATCTTGAAGTGCTCTAGAATTGGCTAAAAGTTAAACAGCTTACAGTGTATTAGTTTAAAGAAATGTCTCTGCTGAACAAGCAGTAATTACAGGATATTGGTGCATTTCATTTGCCTTCATTTCCCAAGATTCTCGTCAGTCGGTTGATTTAAAGACATCATCATATTCGTCTGTGACATGTTAGAAAGTAGTGGAACAGTAACAAGTAGAGAGGAGCCTACAAAAGCTCTTTTTTTTATAGCTCCAGAAGACCTGGAACTAATAGGCGGATAAAATCTTACCTGAGTGAAGCATCTGTCCCTCGCTGAACGCCACTGCTCTGGTGTAATGTAGTTGTCTAAACCATGACTGCACTGGAGAGACAAGAGAGGTCATCATCCAGGGTTAAAAAGAGTTCACTGCACCATTCAACATTGTTAGTGGCTACAAGGAAAAACAGCAAGTGTTCAAACCGATGAGGTATGGAGAGGGGAGATATAAGCAGAAGGGACAAAGACGCTTTGAAAAGGATTGATAAGGAAAAGCAGAAAGTGTGAAAAAAATGTCGATATAGAGTCGAGTAGACAGAGCTGACATCTTGAGAGGTGGTAGACAAGAGAAGAGGCTGGCCCAGACAAGAAATCTCTGACAATGTGTCCTAATTTACCCTTTTCTCTCCCTCCCACAGCAGCTAATAACGCAGCAGGCTCAAGTTTCAGGAATATTATCTGTCATACGGTTTGTTCCAACGCACATGATCTAACTTGTGGACTCCGGCGTCGTCTCATTACCCGACATGAAGGACGTGTAATTTTCGCCACGTTGAACCGCTGACACTTCAGAGTCGAAGAATGACGAATAAAGAAAACTCATTATTGTTTCATACAACAGGATTCTCCTCTCCGAGGGTTTCTGTCGGTTTCATCACTACTCATTAAACTTTCTCGGTCCCCTTTTGCTCTCAATCTCTCTCTCCAGTATACACATGATGTATAATGAACACACACTCCTACACAAGCTGTCAGAAATCACAAGACATGCTGATTCCTCTCCTGCTCTGATGATAATTTACTTGCTATAAAAAAAAAAGGGGGGAAGTGCGTTTCTCAACCCATCAAAAACATGAGAAGTCTCTTCTGAGAGCTTTTGAGGTTTCAGACTAAAGTATCAAAGGGAAAAGGGAGTTTTTGATAAAAACCCACACATAACTTTTTTTAATTTTTTATTCTCTCACTTTGACTTGAGGCTAAACTGCCCGTATAGAAACAGGAGGCATGCTGTGATGGCAGCCTTCATAATGTATTGTAGTACAGTATGAGTCGTGTATGGTTTTAAAAAAGCAAGCTAACAAATGGGTAAAGGTAGTAAAGGTAGTAATAGTTTAAGATGCTCGTGATCCCCAGTTTCAATAGGGAGTATATTCTATACAGAAATTATTATGTTTACGTATCCTTCTTCCTGCGGCAAGCACTGCAGTGTTTTGAACTTCCCCACGAGCCTGTAAGGCAAAGACTATAAATCACCATTACAAAAGGCAGGCACCCAAGAGAGTTATTAGGTTAAATTGCAAGTAGCAGTGTGTATGTAAAGAGGCCAGATAATTGCTGCTCGAGTTGCTCATGCATCAGTAACAAACACTGCAAAATTCTGTAATAGGGCAAAAGTTAAAATTACAAAGGCCTAACAGAGGAAAAGTCAACAAGGCTGACTAAAATACACTTAATGGACAATTTGCTGAACTACCCGAGTGGAATCAACATCTCATTCAGTTAAATAAAGAATAAAGAAGCCTCTACAATTTGCCGTTTGCTGTGCAGTGTATGGTAAGGTGTTATCCACCCTCTGCATGTAGGGCCACTGAAGGCTCCATTTCAACTTAACCTTGGTATTTATTTAAAAACTATTTGCAGGATATTTATTGCCAAGACCTTTATAGTGAATACACATGCACACGTTAGGCTCTGTTAGGTTAAAGGAATGCTTCACGGCCAAAATCATCCTTGTTGCCTTTCTCGAATAAACTCTTTTTTTGACTTTGATAAGCCCGAATGACTACGATGATCCTTTAACTTTCCATCTAGGACTGTCTTCATGCTTATACCTTCCAAACATCAGCATGTTAGGGTCGTCATTGTGAGCTTATTATGCACAGCAGTGCTTTGAGCTAAATGCTAACGCACAGCCTTACAGAGCCGCTAGCATGGCTATAGACTAATTCTTGTTGTGTTATTACCTCCGCCAAGGAGATTATGTTCTCTGCTCAGTTTGTTTCTCTGTCTCTCAGCAGAATGACAGAATGACTACTGGCCTGATTTTGATAAAATCCTTTGATGAAAGGGTGTAGCATGGGCCAAGGACGAACCCATAACAATATGATACACTAATTATTTTTCAATTTTCTTAAACATTGGTCTGCGCTCTCCGAGTGCCCTTGTAGTAAGCTACTGTGTCTGTGCAGCTTCCCATGTATTGGGAACCTGTGAACTACAATTATGAAATGCATGTTACTGAAAACTGCACGGTAGAGGTTTAACTGTAGAAATATATGAGCCAGGTGTTGAACTTGTTGCTTGGTGAGCAAAAAAAAAAAAAAAAAAAAAAGATAGATACTTTCTACCAGGTATTAGAATTTACAGCATCCTCTCCTGAGGTGCCTCGAGTCTAATACAGCTAAACCTCTGTGACAGCAGATGCCAAATTAGTAACCATAGCAATATTGTACTCACCGTCTCTTAACTCATTCCTCTACATTCAAACCACAATGCTACAGAGGAGCTCATCCCATCTTGTTAGCACAAGGGATAGTTTCATTTGCATACAATCCCATTTATTATTACAAGGATAAGAAATACAACTGTTGGCCTAATAAATGCAATCAGAAACATGTGCATCCGTGGGAGTAAACTCAAGAGCTGGAGTAAGTGATGCATGAAAAGTTTTGGTTTCATTTCATGAAGACTCCAGTTAATGCAAATGCAAGCGTTTAAGAGTTGGAAAATTAGTGCTGAGCTTCATTGGATCATGATGGAAATCTGTTTACATTCTCTTGGATTGTACAATATTAAAATGGGATTAACCAAATCTCCTAAGTGTTCAGGAAATGTTTTAAAAAGCAGATCTGCTCCCAGTGACAGAGCCTGTGTAAATATTTATTACTGATCCAATTTATAAAGAGGGGTTTTCATTTCGTACATCACATCATAAATTATCTAATTTCCCCCTGATGTGCTATAATCTGTTTAGTTGGTTGACTGGTTTATCGATGTATTGACAGAGTGTGGGAGTACCTGTGTTTCTCCACAGACTGAGCCTCCAGGCACCAGCAGGGGTCTCGGTGTGGACCTCCCCGCACTGTCCACAGAGGACACCCTCTCACTGCCCCAGGAGGGCGAGCGCTGCATCATGGCCTGACGCTGAGCCCCCGTACCTGTGGGGCTGTCACTCAACCTTTGTCCCCGACCTTTGTCCCCCCATACGTCCCCACCACTCCTGATGTCCCTTCCCAGCTCAGATGGGCCTCGTTGGACGGAGGGTTCCCTTAGGGACAGGCTCTGGAGCAGACTCCTCGGGGTGTCGTACCGCAGTCTGAGCAGGCTGGGGATTTGATAGTCCTCGCCGTGCCTTTGGGACCCACGGGAGCCAGATCTGGAGGCACAAGGGCAGGAGGAGGAGGTAGCAGAACTGTGCTCCAAGGTAAGTGTGGACTGAAAAGGTGAAGGAGGAGGAGGAGTGGGGGGAGGAATAGTGGGAGGTGAAGAAGGAGGAGGAGTGGGGGGAGGAACAGCGGGAGGTGAAGAAGGAGGAGGTGGAGCAGGTAGGCTGGCCATGGAGCCAAACTCCCCCTCCCCTCCCTGGCTGGCCATGTCCAGACTGCCAGTACACGAGGAGAAGCTTCCTGAGTAAGATGACTGACTGCCTGTCGCTATCCCAATCCCACTGTCTAATGAGCTCTGCCGCCCGCTGTCATGGAGACCACGAGGGTGGAGCTGGGCGGAGGATGGACGAGTGCCGGAGCTACCCATCACAGCAGCATAGAGCTGGTCATCTGAGCTGGTCAGAGCCTTCAGCGTGGAGGAGCTTGAGGCCGTCTCGTTGGAGAGGTGCGGTCGAGCTAATGGCTCCGCCCAAAATGGAAGTTTGCTTCCGTAGCTCGCATCCGATTGGCTGGAGGAGGAGCTGGAAATGCTGCTTTGGTCGTCACCGGCAACAGATGTGCTGCAGCTGTAAGTGGAAGCTGAAGAGGTTTTTAGATCCTGATGAAGTGATATATTCTCACACACACACACACACACACACACACACACACACACACACACACAC
>CALSCE010003134.1:7306233-7317563 GCA_943593645.1 Bovichtus variegatus
AGTGTGACGTGGAGTGTGACGTGGAGTGTGACGTGGAGTGTGACGTGGAGTGTGACGTGGAGTGTGACGTGGAGTGTGACGTGGAGTGTCTAACCGCTAACGTTTGCTCAGCTTGTTTCTCTGATAACTTTAGATCCAGACGTCCGATGACTATAATCCTTCATCTGGTTAAAAATTATAGTTAAAAAACGACCAAGATCTAAAAAGTGTATCGAAAACATGTGGCTTAAAACTGGATAAACTTTGATTAAAATTACACATTTTTTCTAGGTTTGAAAATTGTTGGAAACATTTAGGATAATGTAAGAACACAACTCAAAATAAATAAATATTTTAGATCCTAATACTGATTTAAACTCTTCTTGAAACAAATAGCTCCCTGTAAAAATGTTGTTAGTACTGTTGATCCACAAAAAACAACCTCCTCTTCAGCTTTATGCAGCTCTCTGGGATCCTTGCTTCCTCTGATACGTATTGCAAACACAAAAACAAAACAAAACAACAATTTCTTGATGGGTGTTCTCCAACTGCAGCTTGCTGAAACAACTTTCCCCTTCAGAACATGAATCATTTACACATCGTTGAACAAGTACTGAGGACTGTGACATCCACACACGACCAAAGCACTGACCTTCTCCCAGACTGTAGCGGACGCGGGCATCCCAGGCCAGCAGGGCGTCTCGGCTGCTGAAGCCCAGGACCAGCGTGTGAGCCAGACAGAGGATGGAGAGGGTGTAGGATACTCCGTCATACCCCGGCCCTGGCTCCACGCCACAGATCCCCTAGGGAGAAAGAGTGAATTACACTGAGAATTAAGATTGTAATGTTCTTTTTTTTTTATTATCTAAAGCCTCAATTCAAACAGTGGATATATGGTATTCACATTATTTGGTCTACCCCCTGTTCATGTGACGGCAGTAGAAAGCCTGAGGTATGTGATGATAATCTATTATAAAGCTGCCACCAATGCGTTTCACCTGCAGCCTTTGGTCTGCTGCAGCTGAACATACCTCCAGTGTTACATTGAGCCTCTCCTTGAGGCCGCTGCCCTTCTCCTTCTTCCCTTTCTTCTTCTCCTTGTACACCAGCAGAGACAAGCAGTCTGATGCAGACACACACAGTGAGGAGCTTTAAAGACAGACAGGCTTAAAATTCAATTTTGAACTTGATAGCAGAATGTAGAATAACAACATAGTCACTTTTTTGTAATCCCTGCTGCCTGTGTTTATGGCACAGCTGTCAAAACTAACCCTTAAACAATGAAATGAGCCACTGGCACAGCTGATGATGAAAGCACACACGCGCGCACACACACGCCAGAGTAGCCAACATTTTATACCCACTTTCTTCAAGGGCACAGCACTAGGCTACAGCTTGAGCCGCATGTTTATGTATGCAGAGGGGCAGTGTGTCCTCACAGCATCTCAAGTGAAACTCAATTCTTTTTTGAGACATGCTGCTAGCAGACAGAAACCTCTGTCAACACTGGCAATGTCAGTTTACGTTTTTAGCTGGAAGGCTTTCAAATAATTAACCTGAAATCCAATTGGCACCAGAAAGCCCAGAATATTTATTATCCAGACTCTTAATTTGAAGGAGACAGGCATTACTCATTTGTCTGCACACTTTAAAGAGGAATTTGGTCAATTCAATTAATTCAATCAATTCTGCTGCGTGACTTCCCCACGTGTTGACGCGGATATGTTGCGTTATGCGCTCCTGTGGCGCACAGCCAAGAGACCAATTGACAAGTTATTAGTTTAACTGCAGAAAAGCAATGAGATTAGTGCTCAATGAAACCAATAAATGAGCTGATTTTTCGGTCGCTGTATAAATGTGCACATTTTGTGCGGGAATAATAGGATTGTGAAAAATAAAAGGCGGTTTGTACCGCCACATAGGCCTACCTGCGACCGGAGAGGGCTTCCGAAGAACGACGCACCGAGTTTTCCACTGTGGGGAAGTTTGTAAAGAATCAATAAATGACAAAGTATATTCCTGTAGTTGGCCCCAAAGTATGAAAACCCACTTTAAAGCTCAAATATAACAGGAAGATAGGAGAAATTCACCTTTTTTCCATCTCTAAACTTGACTTGTCCCTCCGCGACAACTGTATCCGTCATCTTCTGTCATGGTTCCGAGCAGCTGTGTGTGTGTGTGTGTGTGTGTGTGTGCCTCCACAAAGAGAGAGAGGGGAGGTCACTTTTTAAAATAGCCTTTACAGTCCAGGCCCCGCCGGCAGGCTGCTGTCTCACCCGACAGTCAGACCACCGAGGCGGGGAGAGACAGCAGCCTCCCCCCGCGGGTTCCTGACAAGTTAGTACAGTTGTCATCGCGCGTCAAGTGCTTATTGTTTACGATGGAGCCAATTCGATTAAAAACCCATAACTCGCGCACCTTTCACTTAACTCGTGAAGCTGGCTGTGAGCCGGGTGTTAGACAGGGATTCATGTTGCTTCACGCTAATCAGTGGAGCCTCAGCTCCGGCTGTGGGAAGCCCCTTTAATCTGTGAAAACTGGCTCGAGAGTAAAACCAATACAGAGATGTAAAATTAGCAAATTAGCTTCAAATCCCCAACAATAAATGATAATGCAAGATTACTAGTCAGGAAAATACTTTATTATGCAATATGTTCATATGAACACATCCCAAGTGCAAAAAGGGGGAATACAGCAATCCTGCTGATTCACTGTGGTCTCACAGCATCAAGGTCCAGTGTAATATAGCGACTGTGGCTCAGGAGGTTGTGGTCATCCACCGGTCAAAGGGTCCTTGGGTAAGATACTGAACCCCAAATTGCATCGGTGTGTGAATATTTATCACTACTGATGAGCAGCATGTGGTAGCCTCTGACTGTATGAATGTACATGTGTGTGAATGTTGACGTGTTGCGCAGCGATTTGAGTAGTCGCAAAGATTGGAAAAGTTCTATATCCATTTACCAATATACAGTACATTCTTGCATTGCTTTTGACCAAGGCACTTGACTCAGGACTGGATGCTTAGGGTGGTATTACTTCCAGGGCTTCTTTCAGGGGCATTTATTCCTGGAATGAAAAGTGAATTGAATGAACTAGCTGGTGCCAGGAACACTTACCTCACTAAAGAGTCTTTCCTTCACTGCGTTATACTAAGAAATGCAGACAACTGGAAATTACATAGGGTTTTATTTTCAAAATGTTCGTATTTAATTGTAATTTAAGGGATTAACATGTAAACAAGTTTATGAAAAAAGGGGAACTTTAACAGACTTTAATACTGGTACAGTTTATTATTTTGTCTACTCACCATGGTTAGTAGTAGCATACTCAGTTTGTGAAAACAGCTGTATAATGTCATCTGTGACTCTGGAGGAGTTTAGTCAACTGAGAAAATAACCCTGATAAAAAAGTTGTCAGGGTTGGGGTTGAAGGCTGCACATTAACAGAAAACCAGTGTTGCAAACTGGGGTCACAAAGTTTTAAAGATGAGGGTGTTTACCAGGAAGGGAGGGTCTAGCAAAAGATGCTGTGACATTGCACTATAACAAAGAATCCAACATTTTAAGAGCTTGACCCACACAGAGGACTGAAAGTCAGAATAGTTCAGCCTGTGCTGCTTTGAGTTTGCCTGTTTGCACATCATCCAGTTTTATGAAAGAGCAATTCTAAATTGCTTGAGTGCCCCTTTAGTTCACAGACTTATGTCAAAATACAAAACCAAAAGAACTACTTGTGTTACAAGTGTTCCTCTGCATGGGCACAACAGATAGTGATGGAGAAGGCTGACAGCTAGGACCAGGAAGTGCATTGCTGTGTCCCAATTCTGTACTACATAGTACACACTGTATACAAAGACTAATTGTTATAGATACTGCTTTTGTAGTAATATGAGATACAACTATACTTTATCATTTAAAAAAAGGGGAGCTGATGTACATCAGTCTGTGAGTTTGGAATGACACAATTCACCTTCACAATTAGACAGCAAAATAAGATTGAATTGTTTACTTTTTTATGAAGTGTTCTTGGAGCTGGGCATTTTCATCTAAACATTACATTTTATAAAAAAGGCAATGTTTTGTTTGTTATAATAGCTGTAAAAAAAAAAAAAAAAAAAAAAAAAAAAAAAATTGTAGTTGAGTTAAAAGTACAATATTTCCCTCTGAAATGTAACGAGTATAAACTAGCATTACGTACTTGTGTGAACACACTATTTCCCACCACTGTACAGTACATCCTGAGAATGAGTATGTAGTATAGAATTGGGACACAGCTCTTGATTAATCTCAGCCTGCCATCTTCTAATGGCAGCCCTCGGTTTAGAGTCTTGTTGACACAGAGACCTTTGCCTCAACTTGAACTTGACAATGTTTCAGCTGCTGCAGACGCTGTCAGTGAGGGACACAGAGAAGACATCATCAGGCCAGACAGTCAGTGAGTGAGTCAGCTAAACGTCGAGGTCCTCAAACAAAGGTTGCTTTCAATTTACTCCGGTCTATCTGACCTTTGCCCTCACTCTGCTCCAAGTGTTTCTTGGCTTTGACCATGGAGGGCAAGTCTGAAGTCTGGTACACTGCCGACCTCATCCTGCTGCCACGGCAACGCAGTTCCAAGGCCACACCCTCCCACTTCCTGTCCAGCTCTGAACCCTGAGGGCCCCGGGGGTCTCGGGACACTCTGTGGGCTCGCCTGCTGTCCTCTTTGTCAGTTGTGGCCCTGATGTTGTCCAAATCCAAGGCTCGTTTTGGGGTCGAGCGGGATGAGGGTGACTTGGATTTGCGACGTGAGCGAAGAGGAGGCCGTGGTGGAGGAAGAGGATGAGGCGGAGAGGGAGGGATGGGGTTGGAAGCTGTTGTTCTTCTGCTGGGCATTTTAAAACCTACTCCTCCTCTTTCCCTGTCTCGCCATCTGTTTCTGTCTTTATCTGAGGAAAAAGAGGCTGCTTTTATATAAAAAAAATAAATAAATAAATAAAATTAAAAAAAGAGAGACAGACAGGAGATAAAAGAAATGACTATGCACTCTCCGGCACTGCAAACCATCCAACATGCAAGGAGGGAACGGTGTGGTGCAGTGAGAAGTAAAATGAAAAACACAGGAACACACACTCAGAATTAAATCTACAGGATATCTTCATCCCTCTGTATGTTTCTGTGAAGAAGAGTGTCAGAAATTAAGAAGATTCACACTATCAAATTCAATGAACCATCAGACCAGCCTGTAACCAACACCACAGATTTTTCATGCTTGCTCAGTTTTAAATGTGTGCGTGCGTGCGTGCGTTTATACAGCCTGGTGCCATCTACTGGCTGAGAGAAAGAGGGATGTATTCTCTCACTTTTTTGTGACAGGTGATTTGCCCTGTTTGTTTACACAGGTCTTTAAAAAAAGCTTCAAACCTGTTGCTGCATCTGATATTGTCTCGTTTCATTTCTGCGTCTTGTTTAATTAGATGCCAACATGCATATTTTACAATAGACATCTGACATGCCACAGCAGGAAGAACACAGGTGTAATTAATAATGCTAATGGACACTCACATCGTTATTGGTTCCACCTGTTATTTTCCTGCTGTGACAAGTCGAAATGTTTGCTGTGACAAAACACTTGTCTCAAATGAAAACAGTAAAATAGTGGAAGGTAAAGGATGAATATTAAAAGCTCTTCCTGCTGTTCTCATTCCAGGATTTTATTATTATTATTATTATTATGTTGTTAATGCTAGTGGCATGCCTGTATGGATGCTATGGAGGTCCAATACTTTGGTGCAGAGTGAAAGCTCTGTTGGGTGAATTGGCACGACATTGGGTTAAGTCAAGATGATTTGTAATAACTTTGAGGAACCCTTAACGCTGGGGTAGGCCGATGCAATTATCTGGAAGAGGCAGAAGGAAGTGCCAGAATTTGAAAATACAGCTGTCATGCTGCAGCTCGCCCCCTCTGTCCTAAGACCACCGGACTGGGATGTACACGTGCTTCATACAGCAACATCTGAGTACTAGTCATTAATTTCTAACATCATTGCGATCCCGTTATATAAAATCACCAATTCTATGACTATAACCATCCTGTTTTCTTTGTCAACTAGTATCCCTGTGAAGCCCTTTGAGACGACACAGATGCAAACATGAACTTGAACTGGCCGCAGCTGGGAGTCTTTGGCTACGGTTAGCAGAAGGCTAAACTATTCGCAACATTTTATCCCCATCTCAAACACTTTACCGATATTGTTGTTGGTTTCATTGGTCAGACTTTTTTTTTTTTTTTTTTAAACTCACGTTTCTTTGGGGTTGCTTTACAATGCAGGCAGTTGTTGCCAATGCTTTGTTTCTGCAGGATAGTGCATCTGTGACAAGTCTCCCGTCACAGGCTACATTTTCAGTATTAAGTATTACATTAGTTATCAAAAGAAATCACATTTCCCCAAGCTTGGTCTTAGGGCAGGGAAACCCTGCTCAAAAGCCTGAGAAAACAGCCGAGAGTAGCAGACATGACATCTCGTTCTCAGACCACTTGACTTAACGTGATGAAAACCAACTTTCTTTGACTTTCACCATTAGCGTAGCTGTATCGTGTTTATTACCAATTAGCAAATACACAAAACAAGCTAACACTAATGCTAATTAAGGACACATGGTAAACATTGTATACCTGCCTAACATCAGCATGTTGATGTTAGCTCAAACGATAGCATGGCTGTAGACTGGGGCATATACAGTAACAACAGTGTAGTGCAAGGCCTTCCTACTTACCGACGGAAAGTAAGCTGACTTGTTACAAAGTACAAAAAAACCCCGTCTCTTTTGAAGGTTGTGTGTCAGAGTTAGCTTGTTGGCATCTAATTAAGAAGAAAAGGTAGTTTTGACTCCACACTACACACCCTTTGGTCAACAGCTGTTTCCACTTAATGCCTGATTAGCCCTCTCCTCGGGACCGTGTGGGCGGAGTTGATTCACATCTCACTCCTGTGCTGGCTTTGATGTGGGGACGAATTACATCCTTAACATTTCTATTGAAAACACCTGTGTGCATGCCTTTAATGATAGGGCCATAAAAGTACACCCGTAAACTACTGAAAGTATTAATTATTTTTAAACCAATACTATTTTTTACTTCTTTTCTCACCAGCAGATGGAGCCATTTGAGATGAGAAGCTAAATTGTGCTGGTGCACTTAGCAGGAAATAATTTTTTTGGCCAGCAGTGGTCATGGGCAATGGTCCCAGGAAGAGCCAATGAATTGAAGCACCAAAGCCCTAACTGTATTCATATAACAGCTTGTGTGAACAAGGCTTTCCCATTCAATTACAGCTACAATGAGATAACTCATTGGGTCCTTCAGCATGAAAACAGGAATTACACCCAGAGACTGGTTTCTTTGAAGAAATCTCAGCACTTGCATGATATTCAAAATGGATTTTACTCAAGTGTGTTTGAACAAATTAATGCTATGGTCTCCATAAAGCTGTTTCGTGACCTTCATCTGAAAAATTTATAACACTACACAGGAGATAACTCCTGCATCCAACGTCCTCATAGATACAAATCCTTGTTTTTGTCCTTTCCTATCTATTTTCCTGACAGGAGTGCTCTTGTGAACACTTCTAACAATCCCACAGACTCATACATCATAGACAGACAGGAACTTAGGTTTTTTCTGTGTCAGTGTGTGTAAGTGAGAGGGAAGAATGTAGGGGAATACATTTCCTATTTCTCTATCTCTATTTCTGTTTAGTCATGTTTTGCTTAATTATATGGACTATTAAATATAGTTGCTGCGGTTGTCACGTCAGTCCCGGAGGAAACACAAACTCAATAACACTGAAGAATTAATCACATGAAAACCGCTGCAGAATAAGATCATCATGTGATGCAAAAGACACACAGATGTAGACGCTCTGTGTTTGTAGGTGAGTGTGAGCATGAATGTGTAAAGTGGAAATGAGCATGTGTATGTGTGTGAGGACTATGAAGACACAGAAGCTAGTTTTGTTTGTGGGCTACCAAAGCTTGCCTAACAAGGCGTTGAGCAGAGGGGAACCCATGCATAGCTAATAGCTCAGTTCCCCCAAAAGCCTTTGTACCCAGAAACAAAAGCCCTGTCCTGCGCGCACACGCACACGCACAGAGAAGAGGCAATAGAGAGAGGAGAGGAATATCAAGTAAGAAAAATGGGAGCGAGGTTGTACAGATGGAGTGAGGCGGTCAGAGGTCAAAAACAAAGGAAAACTAAACTGAAGCATCTCTTGGCTGGTATTGAAAAATCACTTCAACTAGGATAGCTGTTGATCAATTTCAGAATAAGACATTTGAGTCTGATAACCTAAGACAAAGCCAATATTAGCTAGGTAGTTCCAGTGGTGGAGGATGTACTAAAAGTAGCCATACAACAATATGAAACTCCATTACGAGTAAGCCATAATTTGGAAATTATACTATTATAATTTATTACTGATGCACAAACATTTAAGCAGCATTTTGATGTTGTGGAGCCGAATTCAATATACCGTTGTGCAATTTAATCTGTAACAATTCAACAGATTTTATAAAAACAATCATGTCATTTTATGTGAAAAAGTACCCAGAAAAGTTGGTACAGCTGTCAAGTAAATGTATTGTAACTGAAGTATAAAGTATAGCAGCTGGGGATCAGTTGTACTTCTTAAGGGTATTATTGTTAGTTGCAAGGAAAATTAAACTATTTCTTGGTTCCGATTTCACCCCCCTACAGTGGAACAAAGTACTAAGAGACTGGGACAGGTGTACATAATAAAATAAATTACTGCACAAATGCGGAGATGGACCCCTATGATTCTGTATCTGACCAAATAGAAGAATATAACATTTTTTCTTTTACTTTTTTGTTGTACTATTTTCTCGAAATAGAGGTTTATTCCTCCTAAGAACTCTGATCGGTAATTTGAAAATGTTTTATGACCTTCGTCGTCAACAAACGTTCAAGATTGTATTTGATTGATGAATTAAGTAGGTAGTAAGTATCTCAAAACTGTCCTTGGACAGTTACATTTCACCACTGGTCATCTGGTGAATCCAGATATGAAGTTGCATATAAATACTTTGATAATAAACGCCCCGTAAACACTGATCCCGGCTCAGAGCCTCCATGCGGAAGAGCTGATGAGAAATCTCAGGCACACAGATATTATTGAAAGTCTAAAAAAAGAAAGGAGGCCGCTCACATGAGGCTCTACAGAGAGAGTTCAACCTTTAAAACATTTATTTGATCTATTTACAGACAGTACAGTTAACTGAACAGAAGAGAGGAGAATTGATTTCTATCGTGACACAACTGAAGAAGCAGCATGGCTGCTCTGCGATTCAACGATGACTACAGCGATACGGTGTTTTCACAAAGTTGACTATATACAAATTAATACTTTTAACTGATAGATTGTAAAAATGAAAAAGGACCTGGGATAAATTAATGTCTTTTTGAGGATATAGAACAGGATAAAGTAAAAGTGAAACCTTTTAAAAAAGTGAAACGGTTTGACTTGTTAGTTAAATTTATCCAGCAGGGAAAGATGGTTCAGAACACTGTTGAATTGCTAGACTGTGGAAAGAAAAAGGAAGAAAAAAAACTGGATGCTTCTGTGTGATGAAGTGCAAAGAAGAAACATGGAGATGAAAGACAGCTCATGCACAGTCAGTGCAGACACTTCTGGATCATTTTGGTCAGAGAGCGAGATTGCATGCGTGTGCACTCGCTGCAGTCTGGTTTCGTGAGTGACACGGGAAATGCCTGGGGTGAGGGAACAGCGGTGGAGGCACAGAGCATACTGTGCTTGAGTTGATAAAGAAACAGCTGAGCAAATGTGTGCGTTCATGGTACTGTAGCATATGTTTGTATTTATGGGGTCAGGCTAGCTGTGTCAGCATGCAGTGTGCTCAAAAGCATGTAATAAGTTGAAAATGTGGATTTGGAACAGCTAGTGATCGTTAGCAAATATATGTTTCTGAACCTACAGCTGTAGCACGAAACAATCACTTTGAAAGGTTAAAGTAAAAAATAAAATAAAAAGCGGAGAGAAAAGGATTTTTTCAAAATGTATTAAGATGTGTGAAGTCTTGTTTGTAATTGGCTAAAGTGCATTGTTAGATTCTGTACACTGGAGAGAGGCGGAGGAGAGAGTTTTGCACTGGACGTCACCAATTCATCAGGAGCTCGTCCTCCAGTTAACGTCTCCAGAAAATAATCCACAGCAAGTCCGCTCAAAAGTTCACACAGATACAAACCACACAGGGGAAATGTCTGGACAAGTTCTGTCCGAGCCTAATGCATCCATTTTCCCTCTCTTTATGTGTCTGATCTAGTTTATCTTAAGTTGTTGACTCACAGTAGATGCTGGCAGCAAGGTAGTGCATATGTCACTATATCCATTGTTTGACTAAATTACCACTCATTTCTACAGCATGTGATGAATACTCAGTCTTTTATATTACTTACTGTATTTTACATCAAATATTCTGTCATTTTAATAAGAGAGTAGAAAGTGATTTTTAAAATAAAGGGGTTGACCTGGATGCATTCTGGGCCAAGTGTGACCAACAAGGAACTTCAAACTGACTCTGTTGGATGTCCCATCCCGCTCACAGTCAGGTGAAGGAAGAGGTGAAAGTTCAAACGTTTTTTTAGAGTTCACACTGGGGATGTACCTGAGCTAGGCCGCCCGTCCTGTGCTTGTTGTTGGGGTTGGGGGTGGGGTTTGCACTGTAGGGCTGAGGGAGTAACGTAGTTGAGGCTGGGGCTGTTAATGTCCCCCTCTCCCACAAGAGTCAGGTCGGACAGCGTGTCCTCTTCCAGCATCTGGACAGATTCCCCCCTGGAGTCCTGGAGGAGAGCACGCTGGGCACCCTGGGTGGACGGGTGGATGGGGGAGATGGTGGCAGGAAATGGAGGAGGCGGCCTGGCTTTCCTCCCACCTCCACTGTCAGTTCCCAGCGCAGAGTCCAAACTCTGGGACTGATGGCTCGCGTTGAGCAAGTAGGCGCCGCCTCCCCCTCCTCCCCTGTCGTTGCTGTTTGCCTTATTGCCCTGACGACCGCTGCTAGGGAGGCTGCCGTTGTTGGGGTTACGGGAATAAGGGGTGGAGCAACTGGGCTCGGGGTCATAGGGAGGGGGCGCAGCCCTGTTGGTTGCCACAGGCGACAAGCGCAGAAAGTCTGGGAGATGCAGGTCGCTTTTGTTTAGCAGGCCTCGCTGGTCGTCTGCTCGGTTGCTCTGAGCTTTGGATATGAGGTCGAAGAACTCTGCAGGCACACACACACCACACACACACACCACACAGACACCACACACACACACACACACACACACACACACACACA
>CALSCE010003134.1:7317905-7328202 GCA_943593645.1 Bovichtus variegatus
AGAGAGAGAGAGAGAGAGAGAGAGAGAGAGAGAGAGAGAGAGAGAGATAGAGAGAGAGAGAGAGGTCGTTCAGTCTTTACCTTCAGCTTCGTCTATATTAATCTTTTTCTGCTTTCTTTTCTCCGGAGCCTTATGGAGAGAGACAGAGTGGTTGGGTAAGGGCTGGCTGCTTGTGTCAGGGCTGGGCCCAGTCTTGCCGTTTTCCCCATGGGGGTGGGCTGAACCGGCTTTCCCTGACGGCCTGTCCTCACCCTGGGGGCCACAAGGAGAGTGGAGCAGGGCGTAAGAGCCCTGGTGAGTGACGACGGGCGCAAATGATGACAACACGATGGGGACTAGTGCTACTGATGGTGGGGAGGGTGACAAATTGTAAAATGAGAACAATTTTGATGGGGGGGGGCACAGGTTTTAGTGATACTGCTTTTGAGAAGGACAATTAAATGATGATAATGAATCTCTTGGTTCCGTGTAATTCATTATCAATGACATGTGTTGAGAATAATTCTAGTAAAACATATCTATGTTAAATTCTAATAGAAAGACAGGTTGGATGTTCCATTCCGACAAGCACAATGCTTAACACTGTGTGTGCTAAGCATCACCAACATGTTGGCTAATGTTACACACACCACAACACCAGAGGGACCAACTTCCTATTACTTAAAGCCACACTACTGCACTTTAAGTGGGAAACAACTAGTGTTTTCAAATATGCAATGAAAGCAATAACCCTTACAGATGGTCATCGTGAATACTTCACCCCCAAAATGATTCAATTACTCACCACGTGTTATCTCGAATTCTTGGAGAATACTTCGTTTTTTCTCACATTCCTCCACGGTGAAGAAAGGATCAAAAAACGGAGGAAAGTCTTGATGAATTGAAGTAAATGGTGGCCGTGTTTAACAACAGCTAATTATGTCAAAACTTTTACAAAACTTGTGCAGTATGATGCAAGTCTCATTTATTAAGTTCACTCAGTACTTCCCAAACACATTCATTTTCACTAAAACCTTGACTATTTAAAATACTTCTGCATAAACAGCACACGTCTGTGCGAGTCCAAAGTGTTTTAGACAGTAAGGTTTTAGTGAAAATTAATGTGTTCATCAGACTTGCATCATACTGCACAACTAGTTTTTAAACGGATATTTGGATATAGTTTTGCAGCATTTACTTCAATTCATCAAGGATTCGTTTATCATGGAGGCATGCGAGAAAAAAAAGTTTTCTTTAATTCATTTAAGGTAACGCAGGAAGAGTAATTGACATACAAATGGTCATTTTGGGGGTAAAATATTCCTTTAAAGCCACAATCATAAAAAGAAAACCCGCACAGCATTCTAAAGTACTACTGCCACCACCAACTAAGTGCTTTCAAGGTGCACAGAGGGCGTCTTCGAGGCTCTGAGACCCAACAATGCTCTGCAAGGCTCGGCTACCATCACCTGGCCACTGGGTTTGTTATGGAAGAAAGAGAACCAGCAAACCAAGAGAGAAAAGTTGACGATGCATTTGGCGACAGACAGACCACAATAGTGGAACATTAGGGACCTGGAGAGTGTGACGGGGCTCCACAGAAACATTGCACAGACAGAGACACACATCACACACCTGCGCACATTTGTAACACATTGCAAACAGACATGAGTGATTGACGACAGCGAGAGAGAAACTTAGTAGCGTGACATCATCAACCAGGAAGTGGAGACATTCTGTGGGTTATGGAACATTCCAGAGCGAGAAGAAAACGGGAATTAAGAAGCAGTGGAGATCTTACTGTTGTAGATTGGTTTCTGCTTGTCGAGGCTGGGGCGAGGCTCTTAGACGCAGCTGCTTTCTGTTTGTCTGCTGAATGAAGGAAACACATTGAGACAGCAATACATGTACTAGTTTTTTGTTTTTAAGTTGTCATGGAGATTCAGCAAATAACATTTTTTATTGACAGCAACTGTGTGTGTGTGTGTTCCTAACCTTTTCCAGGAGCGTTTTCTGCAATATCTAATACCACTCGCAGCCCGTCCAGATTGGATATAGGAAGACCGAGATCCAATGGCTCCATCTCCCCACTCTGCATCACACACACACACAAACACACACGTGATATGAAGTCATCACATACACTGCCTATCCGTCTATTTCTTTCTACAGGCAGCCAGAATGAGGATGTACTTACAATGCGTGCCACCAAGTTAGCGAGGTGCAGGCCGTATTTGGCCACCACAGGCCTGAGGACCTCAGTCACTGGCTTGGTGGGCTTTGCTTTCAGGCCCACCGAGCGGTTGATAGGGACCAAGTCGAGTCTGGAAAAGAAGAAAACAGAGTCAACGTTTTCTGTAGCAGCAATATCAGTTGTAATCGCACATCAGCATATTAGGGCCATTGTAGAGTTAAAAAGAAATAGATTAAAGTGCTGGGGAAGGCAGGTTATAAAAACTCTGAATTTCCGAGAGTTACAACGCAATGGACAGATGTTCCATACTGTTGCACCTCCTCAGTAACGTGTCTTTGTGGCATTCCGTGTTTCCCAGCGTCGTCTGTGGTGTAATGAGGTTGATCCAACCTTGCAGTGAAGCAATGTGGTTCCTTGACAAAAAAAACTTGCAAAACACGAATTTTTCTCGTAGATTTGTCTTCATCTCGGATAACATTCTAGTTTGTCTTCTCGTAAATTTGTGGGGTTTTGTCGTAACTTTACCACTTGAATCTCAGAGGGCATCCAAGTTTTTTCGGAAATTTAGCCCCCTCCCCAGGCTCTGTCCTTTTTTTTTTTTTTTTTTTTAACCTACAACGGCCCTGTTACGCCGTCATATAATCGTGGTTTCAAGGCCAGTATTTTCTCTCAGTTTTACTTCTAGTATTGGTTTGAAGTGTTAGAAAGCTTATTGTGAGTACTGCTTTTTACTGTACCTGAAGAGAGTGCGTTTTTCTAGTCGGAGATCCCGAGAGCACAATGTCATACAGTCTTGGTCTAAAACAAGTGGCTGAGAGAGTGAGACAGAGAATATGAGAGAAGTCATTATGAAAGATGTCCAACTAGTTGCCAAACCCTTAAGAGTGCTCACTTAAATAGAACAGTAAAATATAAAACATGTGACAATTACTGCTCTCTAAACCCTTGACGGATGATTCTGGGTACATGTAATCATCATTTATTAAAGACAAGGCAAGCGCAGTTATATAGAACATTTCAGCAACAAGGACATTCAAAGTGCTTTAAATAAAACATTAAAAGCACAGAGACAAAGTGCAAAAGAAGCATATCACATTTCACATATTGTGACCTTATAAAGCTGAGATGTCTTACATGCTATCAAACTGCCTGTTGAGCAGTGAGACTGAATCAAAACAGTAAAGTTGTGGTCTATAAAACCAAAACAATTAGCTAAAAGATACAAAGGCACTCCATAGAAACTGAGAGGAACTGCAGAGTCCCGTGTAATTCTGTTGGTTCATCACTACAGGCAACATCTTTCACGTAACACGGTACTTTAACCTATTGTTTATATCAATAATATTGATTATTACTGCTCTAAAACCATTTTTATTGCTAACAACCAACTTCATTTTGTTGGCTTACGGTAATTTTGTTTTAGTGTGATTTCTTGTGATCTGTTGAACAAGATAATAAAGAGCTTTTAAGGAGATAATAAAGGTATTCCACTTGTGTTGTACCTTCTCCCCTCCGACCAGGAAGAGGTCTATAGCTGCCAGGTTGATGCAGAGCTTCTCACAGAGGCCCATCAGCAGCTCCCTGATGGACACCCCGGCCCTCAGTGGCACAGAGCAACATGAGCCGTCCGGCAAGCTTATGTTACACTGCCTCATGGGGGCGCTGCCCCCTCCGCGCTCTGCTGACACAGATACTGCACCACGGGAAACATCACCCTGACGCAGGAAAACAGAGACAGAGAGAGGGAGAGAGACAGGAGATAGTGGCAGGAGGGTTAAAAAAAAATAAGAGACAATGGAAATAGAAGTTGAGAGGAGGAAAAACAACAGACATTCTGACATTACATTATTTCACTGTTCTCAATGTTGCTTTTGAAGCAGATAAATTGAGAGGAAGAGGGTGAAGATAAAGCTGCTCTGTGCTTAAGTTAATGTCTTTGTGCCCATTACTGCAATGACTAAACTAATTATCTGGTGATGTCCCATTCCAGGCTGACCTCGTTCTTTCCCGACCCTGACGTCCCCAGCTCCAGACTGGCTCCTGAAGACAGCGAGCCCTGGGATTCACGGCGACCATTGCTGCCAGAGAAATCTGAAAACGAATACACTCATCAGTCGTGTCTAAAAGAGACAAACCAGGGGATCATTCCAAACCGCTATATACAACATAATAAATAGCCGTCTAATTTGATTGCGCCTACTTTTAAAACAATTTCAAACACGTTTAACACTACTGACTGTAGTTGAAGTCGGCCAGCTCTCGTTTCTTCGGGCCTTTGCCGAAGCTCCGGTTGCGGGACCAAGAGAAGAAAATGCCTTTCCTCCGGTCTCCTGAATCATCCCGACTGTCCTCATTTAAAGACCTGCCCGACTTGCTCTTTTTGTCCTCCTATAAGACACAAACACAATGAATGAAGAGAGGTAGACACAGGCGTGAAGACAAAGAAACCCACCAAAGGATGAATGCAACCCAATAGCAGAACAAACACAGAAATACATACAGACAAACCAAATTTCCTCACACACACAAAATGTTTCATTTTTTCTACTAGATCGCAATACAGCTCTTAAAATTTTTAATTTTAAAGATTTCTATATTAGGTTCATTTTACAGAATTGTACAAAAAAAAAATCAGATTCTGTGATTCTCATCCAATCAAATCCACAGACAATTTTCATTGTTTCAAGTGCTTGAATTAAGCACTATTAGATTTTCCCAAATCTCTGTACCAATGTCTCAGTGTATCCCAACACTAATACTGTAAAAAAACTGTGACAAGACGCAGCCAAGTGGAAGTGTTTGTGGAGGCTTTGCGGTGCTACCTTCTTGGGTGTGGACAGGTTCGAGCGGTCGGAGCTGGTAGTGCTGTGTTTGGAGTTGGGGCTGCTGGGGATGTGATAAGGGTCAGGCAACGGCCTGCCCTCCACTTCCGCCAGCATGCACTCCTGGTACAGCAAAGACTTGAGGAACCGCGTGTAGCTGTCGAACTTCATCAGGTTGAAGATCTAAAGGGGTGAAAAGGAAGGAAAGGAGTAATCACTGGGCAACAGAAAAATGCAGGAAGGAATGAACAAGCCCACAAAAAAAGGAGGGTAGAAAAAGGCAAAACTAGAAAGTAAAGGAGATGGAAAAACATGCAATGACAAAGGGACTGAAACAAAAATGAGTAAGACAGAGACTGAAAGGAGAAAGGGAGATGATTCAAGAGGATCAAGAATGGCAAACTAAAAAAAAATGGATGACACACAGATGTTGAAAGTACAAGAGAGAAATGTAATGTAAAGTAAATGTCTAATATCCCAATAGCAGCCTCTTGAGGTTGTTGAGCTTCACAGCACACAAAGGCATATTTTCTTGGAGTCCTAAAATCCGTAGGGTTACAAAAATAACTTGTGTCTGTCCTCCCGTGCTCCCCAAATGGTGTCACGTGATCTTGCTAAGCCCAGGGGTATTTTGGAAAATCTCATCTCGGGCTTTGATGTGTGTGTGTGTCTTATCAGAGTTTCAACATCTGAAGCTGTTGAAATCGATAATAAGAAACCATTCACATCCACTATGCTAGTAAGTAGCAAATATGAATAGTTGACCTTATGTGTCCCGTAATACTGGTACACTTTCAATGGAGGTCTGTTGGGATTCAGTTTTATGAGTAATAATAAATTTGCCCCTTAGGGAAAGCCTCTTTTCACTTCCCCCCTCACGAGGAAGGTCAGAGGTCAGTGTCATCTAAGTACAGGTCCTGGATCTTCCTGTTTGACGGATTTGGTTGCTAATTGCCTTGAGCTTTCAATAGATGACTTCTTGAGTCTGTGTTTCTACGCTACCTGAAGTTGCTGCTCCTTGAACATGTCAGGTCGAGGGGCGTTGAGTATGTCGTCAGCGAGCTGGGCTTGACTATCTATGTTGACCGGTGTTGTGGCTTTACTGGACAGGAAGCTGTTGTAGATCTCCCTGGCGCGCTGAGAGAGCTGGAGAAGGTTGAGGTGTAGAGAACAAGACAAGGGGATAATAGAGAGAAAGAGAAGATGAGGAATGAAGAAAGAGCTGAATAAAGGAATACTTCACCTTAAAAATGATAATTTGTATATCATTTACTCAGCCCGTAGTACCTTGACTTTGTTTTTCTCGCATGCCTCCACGGTGAACAAAGAATCCAAAAAACGGAGTTCACTACTTCCCAAACACATGCATTCACTAAAACTTTACTATTTGAAACACGTAAACAGTCTCACGCTTGTGCAGGCGTGCTACTCGTTTGTTGTTGGAATTGTTTTAAATAGTAAGGTTTTAGTAAATGCATGTGTTTGGGAAGGAGTGAGCGTACGACTGGATCAATGAGACCTGGATTATACTGCACAAGTTTGTAAATGGATGTTTTAATATAGTTTTTCTGTAGTTAAACACGGCCCCCCATTTACTCTGCGTTTTGATTCTTCGTTCACCGTGGAGGCATGAGAGAAAAATAGTTTTCTTCAAGAGTTCAAGGTAAGCAATTCATATACAAAGGGTCATTTTGGGGGTGAAGTATTCATTTAACACATTACATTTTCCCTTATTATTGGGGTGTAAATGGAAGCATGTGTGTGATCAAACAATGTCCTGCGTGTGTGTTACCTGCTTCTTGTCATTCTCAGGGACGTGGCTGAAGAACTCACAAGCCTGCCAGAACAGGATATTCTCCTCACTGAACTCTTTCTTTAGGAACTCCTGCAACACAAGCATCAAAAATTAGGCCAACTAATATACGCACAAAGTCAGAGGACCCAGAAAAACCCACGTGACAGAAGCAAATCTGATTTAGCTTTTAACTTTGCAACATCAGAAAGGTTTGCATAAAGTGCTTCTGCTAGTTGGAAGGAAACATAGCCTGTTCTGTGAATGCAGCAGCCAAGTCACATTACCGAGAAGTAGCGGACTCCCACGGGGTCCTGCAGCAGTCTCTCGAAGCAGACAGCCCAGCTGGCCACTCTTCTCTCCGTGTGGCGCCGGTGGCTCTGAACGCTGGGCAGGCTGGCATTGCTGTTCAGACTGTTGTCGCTGCTGCAGCCCTGCAGCTCCACGCTGTTGAGTTCTGTACAACACACACAAATACACACACCATCAAATAGCTGTAGTGGTAGTGACTTCAGTAGGGCTGGAAATATCTGGGCACCTCCCAATTTGAGTTAGGGTGCAATGATTATAAAGCCTTTTTTATGCATCCTGGTTTTTGGTTTTCCATCCTTTTTTTTTTTTTACATTCACAACCATATAAGTATTGGGTGGTGTGGTCTAGGATGGGTAGTATTGGGTTTATCTTCCCCCTGTTTGTTGCTTTGTTTCTCTCTGTCTGCACACTGTGTCCCATGCCTATGATAAGGCCAGAGTAGCAGCCAGGCCAGTGAATCCTCCTGGACCCACACGTGTCCCTGCAGTGGTTTCCTGTTGCACCCCTACAGCACACTTTCACACATACAATCCCTACGATACTGATATTACAGATTTGGTCTACCCATTCGTTTGAACTCACTCAAGTTGTGTGTTGTAAATAATTTTATTTCATGATTTACTGTCTCTTATTCTTCACAGTCCAAGCGCTGGGCTGTGATATAATATACAGTATATCACAATATTGTTTTGTCTTAACTGTCTTTACTGTGTCTTTTTAAGGGGATTTCAGATGTATATTTGTATCCTTTCTTGTTGTTGTCCTTCCATGTATGCAAGTACACAAGAGGTTCCACTGTTACGCATTATATCAGACAGTCACTTGTGTAAATCCAAAACTAGTGTAGTCGTGTAAAACAACATAACATGCAATTCCATAGGTGGTCATTAAACAAAAACATTGAAACTAGAGACCATCTTACAATGGGATCACACCTGCCGTGACGCCAAATCAGGTCAGGGGTGTAAAGTCGGGGGGCCAATTGCCCCTTCCCCACTTCTTACCCCCTTGTGCTCGGACCACAACTACACACCTGTGAAGGTTATCGTGGTCACAGAATGTGTCAACAGACAGACAGAAATATAAACACCTGTGGTAGTTCCTGCTACAGCAGGTGTCTCCATGATGACAGACTCACAGACTTACAAAGTGAAAACAATACTAGCGTTGTTGTCGCGTCCGGGAAAGATAATGTACTTCCGCTATCAGTTATTTTTACAACACAAGTATAGCTGTAAGTGTCCCTGCTGATCCACGCCGTTCAGTTCAGATCAGAACTGTTGAAAGTATGTTGACAACATGCTCCATCGCACATGTTATCTTTGTGTAGTACTTACATTTCACAGTCTAGTCGATTTAATCTTGAACAAGTCCCAACAGTATTAAACTAACTGCCGAACACCTTGAACACTAGCTACTCATAATCACTATTTTAACATACCAATTAAGGAGTTTTCTGACCGGTAATGTTTTTTCCCACCACTAGACCTCAGTATGTCTGAGTTCCTAATGTTTGGACAGACTCGCAAAGCAGAAGTCCCAGAAAGAAGCTGAGAATAACCAGAATAACAGAGCTTCAGGCCTAATGAGTGGAAAGTGGGATGCTCAGTTGAGATAAAACAAAAAACAAGAACAGCCAGAGGGAGGGCATCACCGGTCAGGTGCCCGAGACGACGCAAATCCTGAAAATAAACTGAGAGAGCAGTCTGCTGCTCACAGCTAAAGTCCTGTGTGATTTCAGCCTTAGCTTTTAATGAATGATTCCAGTGTGATTTCCGCTTTTGCACATTTTCCAAGTTTACAATGACACACTGAGGATATGTTATTCAGTTTTTCCAAAATGTTCAGCACATTCATTCTCATTCAGTTTCAAACTGTATAGTAAACAGCTCATAAGACTTGTGCTTCAGTCATTAATGGTAATCTATTGCTGTGAATGAGAGGCAAACATTAATTTATACATTGTCTTAACCACTGATCCTGGTCTATCACAGACACAGACACAGTAATATCTGGCTAAAAACAACAAGAAAGGTGTCTCAGACTCAATTTCATATTAATGTTCAATATTAAAGAGTTGAAATAGTTCTAAATTTTCCTCTTCAAAATAACATTTTTAATAATAATAATAATCTTTCACACTCAACAAAGCCAATAGACAAACCAAAAAGTATAATGCTTTATAAAATCAAATAAATATCAATGAAATCCAATTTAAAATAATTTGAGTTGGATATACACAGTAAGAGATGGCAATTTCTCTCCATTATTGGAATTAAATGGAAACATTCAAAGAGTGAATGAATATTTAATGTTATAGAGAAATTCTTAAGATTTTAAACCAAGTTTTCAGCAGCTTCATTTAAGATTAGTGAATACTTTGGTGCATATCTACATTTCACAGAGGGTACATTTAGCTAAGCATGCAAAATTAAATCCGCCATTTAGTGAGATAGTACTGTGAAAATACCAATGACTGAACTCAGTGAGCTCAGAATTCTTAGAACTAGGTCCACAGACAGCATTTCCCCTAACTCTGTATTCTTTCTAAAGCCGACACACAATTCACTTTTATCTTGTAATGGCTATGGAGAAAAGAAACACTCGAGCAGAGGTACAACTCTTCTCACCGTGCAGAATAGCAACAACAGCTGCACGAACACAGACAGGTTAACCCTGGAGCTGGTGCTTCAAATAAAACCATTGATTTAACAAACCATCTGCATCTTGTGATCGTGGGGATTCTTTTTAAACTTGTCCAGGAACTAAACTAAAGCTAAACTGATGCTCAACATCAACGCCTCTGCTTTCAATACATCTGATTTGTTGCCCCTCGGTGCATAAAATCTACATTTCCTTTAGTTGAAGTAGCACTTGAAGTGTCCTCACCTGGGTAGAGTTGATAAGAACCTGTGTGGTTCCAGCGGGGAAGGTAGCGAATCCTGAGGGGTAACCATGCCCCTCCATCCATACTCAGCCTATCAGAGCCCCCTCAAACTCAAACACACCAGCTGGAACACAGAGTCTGAGACTTTCTCACACACACGCGCAGTTTACAACATCACAGGGGAAAAAAACGCGGTGAGAGAGGGAGCGCAGTGAGAGAAGAAGAGAGAGAAGCAACCTGACTGACAACTTGAGAGACCACAGAGAGGGTCAGGAACACACACACACACACACACACACACACACACACA
>CALSCE010003134.1:7337176-7364389 GCA_943593645.1 Bovichtus variegatus
ACACACACACACACACACACACACACACACACACACACACACACACAAAGACAACAGTGTTTGCACCACCTATTCCTGGCTCCAACACTGGAGCTGTAACTGCCACCTTTGGCAAGGAATGAGAAGACTCGAAGAGACTGAAATATGGAAGAACACTGAACATATCTCCTGTCTACTCATGTGCACGTAAACACTGGCATTACTACGTGAGGCCGCGCCTGTAAATTAACAACTGACACACACATGCTGTCCTTAAAAGGTGGTTTAGAATTCACAACACAGATTTCCCCGGACTGCACGCACGCAAACGCACACAGAGACACACACACACACACACACACACACACACACACACACACACACACATTTCCAGCTGAGGAGGAAGCTGTTGCGCCAACAGTCTCAATGTGTGCGTGCCTGCATGTTTACTTTTGAATATGAGGTGAATAGTAGCTGCCATTGAGAGGACCAGCATCACCCTGCCAGGACTGGCAACCAGGAAAGCGCTTATAGCTTTACCGTAGTTTCACTCTTCTAGTATGGGAAGCGGTAAACAAGCTGAATAGGTTAAAGATTCAAAAGTCAAATGAGGCCCTGCAGGTGTGCGTGTGGGTGATGATGCTTTCCATGCAACGCCTGAGATGAAAAAGACACATTTGCACAAATCTAATAATTTTCTCAAAAGATTTTTAGGCAGATTTTCTGAATCATAACTGACTGAATCAATGAACGAACAAACATACAGCAATCAGCAAAATCTGTGTCAATGGAACCCTAAGTGTTCAACATCTCAACGTCCCCACAAACATTTCAAAACCTTTTTTTTTAATTCCAAAGTGAAATGCTCTGTGACCATCTCTGGAATTCTGGGATAAAAGCCTGAAATCCCCACGATGCATTCAGGAATCAATATTCACTCTCTATGAAAGGAAGGAATGCAGATAATGTTTGTTTTCCTACAATGGAGCCACACAGGAGATGTGACTCAGAGGCTGAGCCGGTGATAAATGTTTGTTTTACTTGGCTCCGTGCCTTTAACGCACGCAGATAGAAGAGGGTGCAGGACAATCTGATCAAATGTCTGAACACACTCACAGCTGCCAGTCCTCACGCTGAATTAAATGGAATTCACAAGAAATTAGTTCCTCTGGACATCTTAACATTGTTTTACAGCTGTTTTTTTTCTCACTTTCTTTTACACATACGCACACATGGTAAGCCTTCGAGGTAAAATCTACAAACCATATGACTCAGAGGGCAAAAAAAAAAAAGAGAAGCTCTTTCTGTCTTTGCTTCCATTTGTCTCAATCTCTGGCCTTGTCTCTACCTCTGTTTCTCTTCTTCTCTCTTCCTCTCTATCTCCCGCTCTGGCCCAAAACACATCTGGCTTTGAGAGGAAGGGAAACAGCCCACAGCCGTCTCTTGTTCGTCTTTCTGTCTCACTTTACCTTTACACACACACACACACACTTCCAGCCTGCTGCCACCACGTCTCTTCTTTCTTAAAACACCAGACTTGTTCAATTTATCTTTTTTGTGTTTAATTCCCCAAGAGGCCCCTGTCCTCTCCCTCTATTTTGTCTTCATACTTCTCCATTTGTCTTTCAATATTTGCCTCCCATCCCTGTTTCCATCCGAAGGTAATGGATTCCTCTTTTGCCCTGTGTAATAGTGTAATAGTGTAATAGTGCCCTATTTCCTCCATCTGTCCCTGTCTTTCTCACTTGTAGTGAGCTGAACAACAACAACCTGTATGCAGTGACACTTGCACTGAATGACGTTCTCGCTGCCCTTCGCTCTTTCTCTTCTATCCTTCTCTGATTTTTGTCATCAACTGTGCTGAAAGGAAAACCAAAGGCAGCGGTGCAAAGTTGTGAGAACTGCTGCTGATTTTTTTTCCACTCGTGGCATGTTGGCAGCTTTACAGCCAGACTTTGGTTTGTTATTAAAAAAACAACTTTGATTTATAATTAAGAGAAAGTTTGAATATTTTGAATCCAGCATTAGCCAAGTTTTCTTCTATTGCCTTATTGAAATAAATGTGAGTCTCTCTTTCCGTTCACTTCCTCCTGCTATAAATAAAACTACGGCTACTCTTTCTATGCAGACCCCTTGTACAGTAAGTGTGAGTGCGAGCATACTACTCACTGTATTGAAGTTCCAGACTCGCTTGAAGGAGAGCCTCTTCCTCAGGCTCATCCTGCTCTCCTGTCACACAGGAGGAAACCCACTGACTTTCTTAATCTACATAGCTCACACTTACACACACACATGAAACCAGTCACACTCACACACACATGTGCGCTGACAGCGCTTCTTCGGGAGCTATCTATGGCAGGAAATTCGTGCAGACAGCTGAGTTGGATGGAGCCATGCCACAGCACGTCTGTCACACACACACACACACACACACAAACACACACACAAACACACACCTAAGAATTAGCCCTAACTATCTGCTGAAGTAGATAAACTGTAGTATTTCTCTCTTACTACATCATATACGTCTCCCTCTATTTCTCACACACTCCTCCACGCACTTAACTGACAGACTGACTAGGAAGTTCCATTCTCTCGGAGATACACACACGCATACTCGGCTCCGTTTCCATAGTGACACGCCCCCATCAGGCAGCAGAAGGGGAGGTAACAAAGGTCGGCCTGCCAATCACGCTGCTGCACAGCCCTCACCTCTCCACCCTCCTTCTACTCCTCCCTGTTCAAATCACAGTTAGGCAGGTTTAGGTACAGTATGATCCAAAAACAAACTGTGTTGCATGTTTTTTTGATTGATTTAGGAAATTAATGTTGCGTAATGTATTGAGAGGAGGAAGAGATATAGATGTTCTGTAGCGTCCCCCTTTAAAAAGATTGATGAAATGTTGGCAGGTTTGTTAAAAGGTCACCTGAAGTGAACAAAGGCACTTCACAGGACTTCAGCACATGCACACACTCTCTCACACGCACACAAAACAAAGGCTGCAATTGAATTTGTGCATAATATAGCCTTGAGCCTACACCTAGCTCCCCTGTTTCCTGTTTTGGTAAGAGTTTCTGTTACACCTTCTCCTTTTCCTCCAGTCTGTCTGTTTGATGTCACTGTCTCCATCTGTGATGACTCACTGGTGTGTACTGCAGTGATAGTAAAAGATGTTTGTTTGAGTGTGTCTGTTTGACCTGGTCTGAGTCCACAAGAGAGTAGCACGTAGTATGTGTGTGTTTATATGTTTGTGGATATGCAATTACAAATACTCTATTTCAGTTCATAAAGTAAAACATTTTCATAGCATTGTTTTATACATGATACATTGTCTTCCTTACAAACCACAAACCACTGTTTATGAGTGTTTCCACTCGCCTTTCACAAGTCCTCTGAACTGGACTTGTATGAATGCCAGATTCTGAGGCTGTGGTGAATTTAAATGTTTTTCAATTGCATATAAAAATGTTGTCTTTTGTCTTTGCATTTTGTCCATGTTTATTTAGGGACCCTTGCCTCGTAGGATATGGCACGACCCATAAGAGTCAAAAACATCAAAGAGCTCAGCTGCACCCTCTAAAAACATAAGAAAACCAGTAAACATTAAGAGCTATGACCACTATAGCTTTTACCCCATTATTTGTAATGAGAAAGGGCCACTTTAAAGAATATTGGCCCAAGACAGGACATTTTCTCTGCCCTCTTTTCAGCATCACAGGCACAATTTGAGGCCAGAGAGTTTAAAACGCAGCGCCATATTGTTGTTAAAGTTAACGTTAACCTTCCACGTCCCTGTATCATAGCAACTTCAGGGGTGGCTCCAGCACTAAGCCCCCCCACTGCCACCACACACACACACACACACTGAGGCTGAAGGCGCTGCCAAAGCCCTAATTACCAGAGCTTCTAACACTAAAGAGGCCGTCTAATGAACCTCTAATTTGTAAAACTATCAAGTTTGCCTGGCTCAGCTACTCATATCAAATACACCTCAAACACCAGTAAACCTTGGGTAGGGGTGTAAATCTTTCAGTATCTTCATATTCCATTCAAAATGGATTCTGGATTCAGTGGTTCGGCGGGCTAATTTCAGGATCTACCTTAGTCTGCTGCACACTGATAATGGCGCTGTGGCAAATTATGGCATGCAAGCAGAGTATAAAAGATTATGATGATTTTATATTTGAAAAAAGTTATATCTGAATGCAATAATGTAGACACACAAAGGCAAATCTAAGACAAAAACATTTAATCATGGCAAACCTGCACAAATAAACACTTTTTACTGAAAAGTTTGAAGTACTTCTCAATACCTAACCTTAATTGTACAGTGACTTCAAGTATAGCAAGTTCCAGTTATACAAAACATAAAAATGCTGCTATTTAAAGTGGCTTATCCACGTCCTAATGGGAAAAGGAAGAGATGAGAGGAGAGGAGATTTGTCATATCTCTCTCTCTATAGCCTAATTCCTGTGGTCTAGCCAAGCAGCTCTGTTTCCTTTGTGTGTGTGTCTAAGGGCAGTTCAACATAAAAGGGAAATATTCTCCTCTGCAGATATCAGATGACAGTAACAGAACAGGGCTACACACAGCAACTGACACACACTTTTAACATGCAGTACACATGTCAAAAGTTCTTCTTGAGTGTATTTCCATTTCTGTACCATAACAAGTTTTTTGTACGCACCAAACACCATGGCACATTCCTGCCTTACCCCTGCATATACATTTGTTTTTTTACTTTTACAAATCATTATCACTTTGAGGAACATTTTAAAAGTTCAGAAATAGAAGGAACTGGAATTAAGATCTTAAATAAAGCACTTGAAAGAGACGAGTTGCATCTAAACTGGAGGAATCAACTGGTGGTTTTCCTTAATGGTTAACCAAAAGTTGGGCGTCAATACATGAAAACCATCTCTGTCAAATAACCACATTATTTCTGCTGACAATAGTTCATCATCTTACCGTTTATCTTTTTCTTGTCTTGCAAACAAAGACGAAAATTCAAGAAAACTCAACACTGCCCTCTGCTGCCATGACGGAGGTGAGGCACTGGATAGAGCTGAGCAGGAAAAAACTTATGGTTTCTTCAGATCGTTTTCTGTTACAGTTACAGTACCGCCATTCAATGTGAGACGGTGAATCAATGATGAATAAGCCTGATCAGCCTTATCCCCAATCCATACTGTGTGTTAGCATTAATCGCTAATGGGGCTGAGAGCAGACCTAACTGGCAACAACACACAAACACACACAAATGTAATTATATTAAAAAAAGTCAACATACATGTGGTGGCCAAAATAACAGAAACACTTGATACAGATGTGCGGTGTCAACTCAACCATCAACTCAGGCAGTGACTATCTGGCCTCTTAGTGTATGTTATATCATAACTGGTGACTGTCAGATCTCCCTTAAAGATGACACACACAGCTACTTGATATTCAACTTTTTTTTTAAAAAGAAGTGCTTTACAGTCACAAACACTGCAAAATTATGCAAAAAAGAAAGAGGTGAAATCTTGAAAATCATGATGAGTCATGCCGACCAGGAAAAGTGCAGCAGTAAAGAGGAACATAAACCTTCCCCAACAGACAGACAGAAAGACAGGATGTTTGATTAACAGCTACAGCAAATACAGCCTCGAGATGTTAAGCTTTTTTTTTTTTATCCTATTTTGTCTACACTTTGTGTCTGCGGGTCAATTTAATACCCAGCCATGCGGCTGACTTATCACATGACGGCGTTTGATTGTGCTGATGTGGTAAACTGCACCCGTCTGGCACTTGATGAAAATAAAAAGAAACATTTGTGTTTATTTGAAAATTGGAGCAGCGACTGCTGTGACTCTTGGCCTCCTGAGGTGTTTCATGTACAGGAACAGCGTTGATCCCGTCTCATCATCTGATTTTCCATCCCTAATACACTGTGCTCCCAGGGGATATCACGAGGAACACACACACACACACACACACACACACACACACACACACACACACACACACACACACAGAAGAAGAAATGTGTGTCCAGGATCTTGTCTTTGCGCAACAACAACACTTCTGTAGTGTCGCAGGAGGTAGTGTGTTGTAATGGATTGCCTTATATGGTTCAGGTGGTTTTTATTACTGTGTTTACTTACTCCCTTTAGTAGTAATAATAATAATAATATATACAAAGAATATTTAAGTATATGTATGAAATCCTGCTTGGGAATAAACCGGATTCTGATTTAACACAGTACAGCAGTTCTGTAAGCTGCAGTGGAAAACAACTACATGGAATGAGGTTAAAACCGGTCAGCTGTTAAATGATGCCATAAACCGCTGCCTCAAAATGAGCACATGAGAAAATGAGTCTTTGGGTCATCAAGATTTATTGTCCAACGCCATCTGACAATGATGTAACCACACTGAGTAGTGCTGTAAAGCAAAGAGGAGAAGTCTTTCACTGCCTTCACCGGTCCACATGAGCCTTTTAACAACTGTTGTCCTTCCCTCTATAGAGGACAACAGAAATATTCGGCTTCTTTCTCTCCTCTCACAAATTAGGAGAATTTCCTTATACAGGGTATATCAGTGGATCCCAGCTGACTAATGAGTAATTAATCCATGCTGACAGGCTCCAGAGACCAAACTGAGACACATGTTGAATCTGACTGGTTGATTAGGGGCAGGTTTCCTCAGCGTTTCATCAGGAGATGACCGGTGGTGTTGCCTGGATACTGAGGCAACCCAGTGCCTGGGTGTGTGTGTGTGTGTGTGTGTCAGATAACACAGATTTGAACACTCGATTACATACATGTATGTCGACAATAACACGCTTATGTGACCGCTGTTTAACCTGGTCAGTTTAAAACAAGTCTTATTTGTACTGGCAACGAAGCGGGAAGTAAAGAAAAGGTTTTATAAGAGAAGATGATATGTGAATTAAAGAGAAAATGATAAGGTGTTGATTTGACTTGTTTTGGGTGTGGCTGCACAAGAGATTTTTGGCTGATGTACCAAAGCCTCACAAGCACAGTCAACATATTTCAATTGCCTTGATTCTACAATACATGGAGGGAAAATATCACTGTATCACATCAAGAGTCAGGCTTCAACTGCCTGTTTTGTGTCTTCTGTATTTAATATATTCAAAGACTTGAAATCGACAATGAGTTAGTCAACTTTCAGATTTCTGTCAAAACTAGATCAAAAACATGTGTGTGTTCTGTGTGGACAAATGAACTTAATGTACCAAGGGACTTCCAAAATGGATGTATAGCTTTTCTTTAATCAAATTCTAAATGAGTTTCCCATGGACGGTCATGAGAGTGCAGGAGGCTTATGAGATAGTGAAACAGTGCCACCATGTGGCAAACACTAAGACTCTATTAAGGATAATGCACTGTATTAACTTTAAGTATAACAAGACAGTTCTAATACATATATATTTATAATAAAGTATTGCTTATGAAAGGCAGGAGAACAACTACATGGATACAGCAGAGCTACAATTGTCACAGCAGAATCAGCATTTCTTTTTTTTTTTGACTACCGGTAATCATGACGGCCGCAGCCTCCAAAGTTCTGAGTCTCCAGTGAGAGGACATTGTTCAGAGGGGTTAACATCCACCTTCCTGTCCCTGTCAGCCTCTACCATGGCCCTGGCCTTGTAAACACTTCCTCTGATTGTCCCCTGGGACCCTGTCTGTCCACCACAAGTTTTACCGGGGGAAGCACCAGCCTCCTTCACTACCAAGGAATCGAGTCTAACCTCGGTTCAAATACATGAATGTAGATAATGCATAAATACTTCTTAAGATTCAGATGTGCTGCAGAAAGATTAATAGAGAAGGAAACCTGTTAGTCTGGATGTATCTTTGTCTGTATCTCTTCCTGTCTATTGTCTGGAAACAATAAACAGCAACAACGTACTGTATCTCAATGCAGAAGGACATTTCTGTTCACCACCATATTGCCGCCAAGTATTCAAATGTAGATTGATCCTAATTAGGGCTGCGACTAACAATTATTTTAATAATCACATAATAAAATAGATAATTTTGCCAATTCTTTTCTAGATTAATCAATTTATCGTTTGGTCTATATAATGTCAGACAATAGTGAAAATGTCTATCCCAGTTTCTTAAAGTCTAAGGTGATGTCTTTAAATGTCTTGTTTTGTCAGTCCATATTCACTTAAGTATGATATAAAACCAAGAAAAGCAGGAAATCTCCATATTTGAGAGGCTGAAAACAGCACATTCTGCCATTTTTTGCATGAAAAATTACTTTAACTATCAACCCATTATCAAAATAGTTGTCGATTATTTTCCCGTCGATCGACTAATCGTTGCATCTCTAACCTTAACTGGAATAGTTGGACATTTTTGTCACATTACTAATGTAACCATGCGGTTTGGATCACTTTAACATACATATTTAAGCAAATAAATGCTTGAAGTAATTCAAACAAACACTATACAAACACTTCATTGAAACAACTGAGAGCACACATTGAAGCCTGCTCTGCTGTTGAGTCTCATTACGGGGGGAAACAGGTGGTTTTCAGCTGAAGGCAGATGTCTGGCTACTGCATAATACATGATCTGATACTGGAGCAGTGGGGATTAATAACTTATCAATCCACTTGTACCAAGTCTGGTGAGAGAGCCAAGTGAGATGCTCGCATTAGTCTATATAGTGCAGGGAGGTTTGGTGAGGAGGAAAAGGTTCATCACAACTTTCAAAACCACTGAAAAGTTTTACTGTGTGAGCAAGAGAGAAACTTTGTCCAAGAACCGAATGAGTTAAAAGCAAGGCTGTGAAGAGGAGAGGGTGAGAATGCGATGGAGAGCAGTGGGACGAACACAGATGGATTTATAGCCTCAATAAACTGTAGTCTTGGACACACTCGAGTCAGAGTAAATTTCCACAGCAGGGGTGTGTGATGGGGGATGCTACCTGCTGCCGGGCTTCTCGTCTCACGGTCAGTTTTAACACAACTCTTCCAAAAGCCCACGGTCCACAAACTGGCACAGCATTACACGTTACTGAAAGCAGTATTGTAGAAGGACTTACCATGTATTGGGCTGAACATTTGGGAGAAAAACTAATAAAATATGTGATCAGCGAGAAAGTTAAGGGTTTTACTAATTAGAATACGTTAATAATTTTATGACAAATGTACCTTTTTGTCTCCCTCCTTTGCATTCCCTCGTTTCTTCTCTCTTTCACCTCTCTCTGCTCCAGCTCTCTCCCGGTCTCCAGCACCAAAAAGTTTCTTAGCCCACTCATCTTTCTGAACAGCCAGCCGGTGGGTGTGGGAGTGGGGATGTGAAGGAGGAGGAGGAGGTTGGCTCCCTCCAGGTGGTGGCAGGTGGTCTCCGGGGGCCAGCGGGGCCCGGTAACGGTCGGCAGGGATCTTATTCATGGGTGGGGGCAGGGTGCTGCAGTTCGCTGACGACCATCCGTCGGTGGATTCGGCGTAGGACTCCTGATCGCTGCTCAGGCCCTGGAGGTGGCTGTGGTGGTGCTGCTGACGCCAGTCTCGCAGCACATGGACTGGCAGCCACCGCTGCGGCTCCGCCCCTGCCCCTGCTCCTCCACCCCCTCTCTTTTCTCCTCCCCCCACAGCTCCTCCCCGCTTCCCCGGCGAGTAGTGGTGTGGGTGGACCCCTCGTGAATGCCTGCCAGGGACATCGGGGTGAGCCAAGGGGAGAGGGTGAGGGAGGTCAGCCAGGTGAGGCTCGTGACGGTAGTGGCCGTTTCTCAGAGCTGGCGGAGGAGGAGGAGGGGGGAGAGGGGCTGCGGCTCCGAGGGTGGGGCTCCAGGCCTGCTGGGACGAAGGTGGGCTGTCCCAGTGGCGCGGCCCAGAGATGTGGTTGTGGTTCGGAGGACCCCCGAGGTCGACTAAAAGCACTCTGTTGCTCTTCTCTTCTGGTAAAAAGTTGCCGATCCCGCTGTCGCTGTTGCTGCTGGTGCTGTGGTTCTGTTGGGCGTCGTTGTCCGGATCGTGGAAGGCCCGGGCGCGGACGCCCTCAATGTTGTCCCCCATGTCCCGGTATAGGACGGAAACGAACTGGAGGAGAGGCTGAGAGCTGGGCGGGAATTCCAGGCAGCCTCCTGTGTCTTGGTCGGGGGTGCACTCGAAGCCAAACCTCCTCGCTACACCTAAATGGACCTTAGGAAACAACAGAGGGTCCGTCGATGAGGAGACATTTTCTACAATGTATGTCACTTTTTCTCAATGATAAAATTGCATAGGAAAATGTTTGAATTTTTGCTAGCTGTTTCTATTTATATACAGTGTAGCTGTTAGTATATGTATGGCTGGGCTTTCTTGTTGAACAATTAGGCACAGGCAATAGGCTTCTATATCAAACTTTTAAACATTTTTTTACTTATTCTTGATCAGACATTACTTCATTTAAATCTTAATTTTGGTATTTTAGACCGTATTTATTTATATAAATTTAGTAATAAATATATATTAGTGTGATAAAATAAGAGTTATTTTCTTTTTAATTTGATTTGTAACCCCTTATTGTATTTCATCACCGTCTCTCTACCTGGTGATGACAGAGGTCTGGGTCCACGATGAACACGTGACAGGAAGTCCTCAAACTGCCCTCTTCCTCTCTTTCGTTGTTGAAGTGAAAATCGTCGTGGTCGTCAGTGGCCTGCATCGTGACCAGTCCGAAGAATCGGCGGTCATCAGGACAACAGGCGCTGAAGGCAAGTTTTTCTGCAGGGTATGTGGCCAGAACCTGACCTCTGTCACTGCACAGGCGCACACTGTCGTGCATTACCTGGTCAGATATAGTTACATGTTACAATATGACACCAGGGCAACTAATGAGACAATCACAGTTACCAGACATAATTCACTACAACATGACAAACTATCCATACTGTGTTTATACCGCTTGTTAATTATTTTCCTGTCTTCTAGTGCCCGGTTGCACAAAACCACTAAGGCTAAGTTCATAAATGCATAAATTTCCCCTAAGGATTTACTTAGGATGTTGTAAGGGAAAACTCTTAGATTTGACTGTCAGTCTATCTTCACAATCTTTATTATATTATACATATTAGAATGATATGATATCATATTTTTCATAAAATCAACATTTTCTTCTGTCCAGTTTGGCTTTCTTTTCCTTTTTGTATTCTCTTTGTTGTCCATTTTAAAGAAGCTGAATATAATATAATATTATAACATATAATATGAATATATATATCAAGTAACGTTAAAGGATGATGATGCGAGTGAAGGGTAACCATGGTAACTGAAGTGCAGATGTGCTTTACTATAAAGTAATTCCTTAGTCTCAACACTTAGGCAAGGAAAGCAGCTGAAAAGCTTTATAAATTAACCCCTGAGCTTAGGGAAATATTTTTGTACAAGTTAAAAACTTAAGTTTGAAACTTATGGCAGTTTATGTGAACTTTAAATGTAAATGAGTATGAACGAATCTACACTTATTGAGATTTTTACTAAATTAAAAATAAATAGTTAACAAGTTATTATCATCAGATGTTTTACAAAACATTCAGTCGCACCTTCATAAGGACCAGTGAATGGATCTTCTGCTCGGCCCGGAGGCGCCTCATGCTGCATCTGATGGCTTGCAGGCTGTCACTCTCTAAACTCGCCCCTATGGAGGCCAGCTCAATGGAGCCCAGATAGCCAACAATCATGCCCACATTGAGGATGCCCTCGCTGGGCTCAAGGCACAAGTCGCCCCCATCTCCTACATCCAAGTCTTGCTCTTCTTCTTCTTCGTGGTGTTGAAGGTGGAGATGACGGAAGTCTGCATCCAGGAAGACTGAGTCGTCATTCAGAACTTGGGCCATCTCCTCCTCGGAGAGCAGGTTGGGGTTGCTCTGGGAACGGGAGGAGTTCCTATACGGAGGCAACTCTGGATCAGACAGCGGACGTGGCTTTGATGATGAGCTGGCCCCGGGTCTGTCCTTGTCTGAGCTGCTGGAGGACTGGCTGGAGTTCTCAAAGATCATGTTAAAAATCCCCCCGGACTGTAGCTCCGCTACAACCTTCTCCGCCCTGTTGATGCCCAGCTGCTTAGAATCCAGTTTGGGTTTGTACCACCCCCCGCGGGCTCCACAGCCTGACCTGCTGTTGTTGTTGTTGTTAACACTGTTGTCATAGAAACCGTCCAACTCATCATCACTTGAGCATGAGTCCAGGTAGGATGCTGCCATTGTGTTGCTGCTATGGTGACGACTTCCAGCGGTGCGTTGGTGGTGATGGTGCCGCCTGTGCCGTTCTCCCTCAGCAATGACCAGTTTCAGGACACCAGAGCAGCGTCCAATCAGTTTGACTACATCTTCATGCGACGCCTTGGAGACGTTGATGTCATTGACGGAGAGGATGTGGTCTCCTGAACGCAAACCTACATAGTCTGCAGGGCTCCCTTTCAGGATGCAGCTGAGGACACATGGACTTTGGCCTGACAGAGTAAAGCCGTACCCACTTCTTCCTCTTGCCACCTCCACAGCCCGGATACGACCATGCTGCATAGAGGAGGAGGAGGAGGGTGGTGCACTTCCACCACCCGGGCGTCTTTTAGATGACGCATCCACTTGCCTGTACATTGTGCCAGGGAACTTCCTCTTGTCCATCGATTCAGTACGTTTCAATTAGTCCATTATACATCCCTAGGTTCTGCTCAAGCAGGAACGCAGGGCATTATCCAACGTCCGTCTTCTTGTCAAACTGTTCTGCTGTCAGGCTGCTACGAAAAAATGAGCAGCGGTACTAAATGCAGCAGAGGGGTGAAAGTTTGTCCTCAGTTCTGGCACGGTCTTGCTACTATAGAATTCCCATCCTGGTGTCACTCTCTCTCCCAATTCACAGGCTCAGTTACCTGGAGCACAACAGAAGAGAACCAGTCATGAGAGCCTTTTCCTCCTTAAAGGGGAACTGCGCCCATTTTCAAAAATCATACATGTTATTTCCATGAGACAGTCCAAAAATATCAGTAAACTCTCACCCAAATCCAAAAACTAGTGTTAAAACTCAAACACTCATTTGAGTGTTAAAACTCAAATGAGTGATGTTATCAAGTGTAAAGTATGAAACGGCTCCATTGAATGAATTCGGAAAGATGACACAGAGCACACACAAGCACATTTCAGTTTCAGAACTAAGAACTAACACTCCAATAGAGCAAATCTCATTTTGGTATAAAAAGAAAACAAACATTCTGGGGGTCACAAAATCAGTCTCCTATTGATGGTCTATGGAGCAGATCATATTGGAATTCTTAATTTAGCTGGTGTTCCCCTTTAACATGCTCTAGCTGTCTCTACCTGAGTTTCTATGATGCTTCTATTACACACATCAAACACACCATCTGTCTGTGATGTGGCGGCGTAAGAGCTCAATATAGATAGAAAACCGTTCAAATTGTCAAAAAATAATTATACCGTTATTATTGGCAGAATTGATATTTGATTTTGCATGTTAATGGGAAGGGAATACAGTCACAGCAACACCTGTGCAGGGTGGAGTCAGTGCAGCTATGTCCAATAGGAAATAATGTTTCTTTTTCTTTTTTTTTTTTTAAACCAGAGGCGTTGACACACCTGGCAGGCGTGCAGGTAACATTAGACAGACCCAGCCTACAACGACTAGGACTACAGGGTAACTTTTAAATTCGCTTATTATCAACATTGACTGTGGCTTTGGTTTGAGTTAAACAGCCATTTGATCATAAATAGTCGAAAACATTCACTAGAAAACTGTAAAGAAAAAGTTACCGTTAGAAGAGATTAGCTGACGCGTTACCGTTAGCCCAGTTAGCTGCACATGCTAGCAAAGCTACACGTTAGAACTGGTTGCAATGCTCGCTTTTGAACGAAATTAACAACTATGTGTTTGTCACTTTACACCCTGAAGTGCATGCTTTTTATCAGTCAATTCACGAAAGTTACAAAAAAAAAGTTTCTTGCCGTGACTTGCTGTTCAAAAGTGCACCCACCCGTGCTTAAACTTTAGTCCCGCCCCCCGATTTCCAGTTTTTTGGAATGTCGGTCTGTAACTACGGTAACGGCGGTGTACACAGACTTGTACATCCTGTCATTGGTTTCCCGAGCTGTCAGTCACACAGAGAACAGTTATGTGGGATAAATTGACAAAAGTTAGTTTGAGAAATCACAAATAAAAGTCTCAACAGTAGCATATGCCACAGGTGTCAAAACTCGGCTGCACGAGAGCGCCAATCTAAATCCGCAGTTGTAACTATTGGGATTATTATTGAAAAGCAGGGTGCATGTATCGATCTGTCTTTTACCATCACGCAGCGAGAAAGCAAACGACAACAGCTGGCCACAATACGTCTGAGTTGTGAAGCTGGGATAGCTAAGTAAAAGGTGGATGCAGGTCTCTTTTTTTAATGTTCCGACAAAGATGTGTTTGGTCTAGCGGGTTCACTCAGCGGGAGATTAAAACAACGACTTACTTGTTGGTGTCCGACGATGATGCTACTCGGGCAGTTTCCATAGTTTGGTAGTTAAGGGTTAGTTAGGTAAACTCAGGGACGATGGGTAAACAAAAGAAAAGGCTGCACCATCTGGCGAAGTAGCGTTAAGAGGAGGAGGACTGGAGGAGAGGGAGGTGTGTTTAGAGTGGGCAGCGGCGGGGGTGGTGGTCAGAGGGGGGAACTTCAGACATGATGAAGAAAATACATTTTGAAAGTGTTTTTTTTTTTTTTTTTTTTTGTCTTACAGTTCATTAACTACACATACTCAAAGGCACACTATCACTTACCATAATGTATCTGGGGAGTTTCTCTAGCCTGCTGAACAGTGGAATGAGTCCATCTTGTTTTCTGGGGTCAAGGTCCTTAAACTGTCCTACAGATTGAAAAGCATCAACACAAAGCAGCAAGGAGCAGCCCCACCCAACACTTCACTGTGAAACTGTTGTTTCTTCATGCCGGTGAATTAAACTAAAGAAATGTTCCTCAGCAAGACATGTCGGAGTATCAACTTCAACGTGTGTGTGTAATGTGGACGAGTTTTATTGGCAGAGCTAAACTTTTTTACTTGAATTGCTTTTCAAACCAGAAAGACAGCAAGTTACAGCACAGCACATACACACCTGTTAATTCAGTTATGTAGCCTTTTATTCTTTAGCTGACTGTTAATATTTTTGCAATACATAGAGTTGGAACAACCAACTAATCGATCAGTTGATCGATAGAAAAAGAATCAAACTCTTGCTAATTGATTAGTTGTTATAGTTTTTCATGCAAAAAAAAAAAAAAAAAAAAAAAGCATAAAATGCAGTTTTCAGCCTCTCAAATATGGAGATTTCCTGCTTTTCTCTGATTTATATCATATTAAAACTGAATATATTTTGGTTTTGGACTGATAAAACAAGACATAACCTTTGACTTTGACAAACTGGGATGGACATTTTTCACTTATTTCTGACATTTTATACACTAAACAATTAATGGATTAATCTAGAAAATAGATTAATCGAGAATAGAAATAACCGTTAGTTGCAGCCCTAATATACAGTTACAATAAGGTTTATAAAAAGATCAACATTTTTGGGACGTGATGTTCACCGTTTCGTAAATGATATGCAACGTGCTATTACTAGTGCTACTCATACAGATGACATGATAACTCCTTTATAATGTTCAGCCATAAAAAGCGTTTGCCATGTGCAGTGGCTTAATACCTGTGCCGTGGTGATTTCCTGAACCATATGGCAGCTGTCTGGTAATCTTGTTAATACCTTTTAATCATGAACCACCCATCTTAATGGGTGCTGTAAAGCAAGAACAACATATGTTTTAATACCGTGTAGCCTATAAAAAAGGGAATTACAGCCTGGCTGACAAAAGGAAATAGTGCAAAATGTGATAACTAACCTGACAGGATAAAGTTAAGAGTTACAGTTTAAAGTAGGATAATAGGCGTCAAAGGAAACATGCTACAATGGATCTTTAAATGAGCACATGTTGGTAAATCAGGCATTTTCTTGCAGTTTGGCTATTTGTTGCCCGTCTGCCTAATCTGAGTTGGCTAGCAACAGCTTGTTCTCTGACAGAGGAAGACAAGGCAGAACTTTAACGGGTCGATTTTGTTAGAGACACACAGTGGATCCTGTGTGTGCCGAGCAGCCCTGTTTGTAACATCTATACATGAAAAACACCTTGGACTAGTTTGCCAGTTTAGTAGTTAAGCTGAATTATAACTCTCCAATTCAGGAACATCACACAAGTTTAACATCTTTAAATAATTTATTCAATTCTACAACAGACCATATGCAGTGCTTAATCTCTTTAAAATGAACTGAAATACACAATCTTTTTTTACAGGCTATTGTTTAAAAAAAAAAAAAAAAAAAGAAAAATGTAAAAGGAGGCTCCACGGTCCTGTTGAGGATCCAGACAAGCTGTAAAGGGGAATCACAATTTGCAGTCTGTACTTCTATTACCACCTTTAGAATAATTGTATAAATAACAGCTGTGTCAAGTCAGTCGCCAAACTGTATTTTCTAGAAAGAGGGAAAAAAAAAAAAAAAGAGGTATTCTTTAAAAGCTAAGCACTAACATGCTAATTGCAAAGACAGCTGACATTATGGAGCATGTTAAGAACTTGGCAGAGAACAAATTTAACAGGAATTCTCAGCATTTTCATTAGACAAAAACAATTATCTTCCGAGTGGCTGATTCAAGTGGAAGAAAAATAAAGTCTTAAAAAGAAGCATGTTAAATCAGTTGAACGTGACCCTTGTCCACGACCTCCACGCCCACCTCCCAAAACCACAAAAGATTTCTGGGTAATCGTATTACCCCCTGCAGGGGTCCCCAGTCAGTCTTTTTCTCTTCTTATGCCTGGGGAAGATACTAAAAGACCAGATGAAAAGAACATTCTCGATCCTGTTTTGAATTATTTCTTTAGGAGTAGAAGTAGTGCAGAAAACAGGTTTACAGTCATCCTCCTTTTTTCTCCCCCCACACAAATCCAAACTGAAAAACAGGACTAATCTAATCTACTTCAGGGAGGCCTCACAATGTCATTTTAATGACAGCTGCAGAGGACTCATGTATTCATTTATTGTATGAATACGTTATTTTAGAATGATCAAAAAGAAATTAGTCACATTGCTCTGAAGGTTGGAAAGTGGAAACATATTTAGCATACAAATCACTGCGATGTTTTATGTACTGTTGCATATCAGGAAAGCACAAGAGAAACTTCCAAGTTTTTAAGTGCTAAGTGTATTTAATATTCTGCACAAAGAAGACGATGAATGATGAAATATTTACCAATCTTTAACTGAGACAAAACAATATTTAAAGCTCAACAAAAACAGAAAAACTCCCGCTGTCAACGTGGCATCACTACGCTACACTTTCTCGTCTGTTGATTTGTCAATGCTGCGGTTGGTCGCTAAGGTTACAAGGCTCCCTTTGGATTGTGTCGCATCTCTTCCACACAAGTGTCATGGCAACCGTACCCACCATGGAAATACAGTATTAAGGACTATGCAAGAAAAATAGCAGTAACGCTAAGCATGCTTTCAAGCTTTCAGTGTACAGGACATACATATATTCAGTCTTTATCTAAGGCAAGTGTATGTACAGAGTAACGCCGCCCAGCCCACTCCCAGGCAACTCAAGGTCAAGTCTTCAATAAAATACTATAAGCTCGTAGCTTTCTGCATTCTGCGGTCTGCTGAGTCACTGATCTTTTATTTATTTTTATATCATGTGTGTTTTAAGACGGAGAAAAGAATCACATTATCTTACAGTCTATTTTAAAAGATCTCTCATCTTTACACAACTCCTATTTTATCATGCACCATGGCTTTCATATTACTTAACAATATATTTTTTTGACAAGATATTAAGGTAACTCCATTTAAAGATGACTGCAAATCACTTCCAGTCTTATTACAACAACAATAGTCACATCTTACATCCTGAGAATTAAGAGTACAAGAAATGGACAGGTGGAATCATTCAGGTGCATGGAGGAGCATACAAGACTAGGAGAAAAAAAAAAAAAAAAAAAAAATATATATATATATATATATATATAAAAATTTTAAAAAAAAGGGACTAGACAGATATAAGCAATGATAAAAATCATAAGAGGAAATGCTTCTCCCCGCCTGCTACTGGTTAAAAAATGAAATAAATGATGACATCACTGCAATTTTGGTATTTTTTTTGCTTGACATTTCCCACCGTCTAAGTGTTGGTACATGGGCCTTTACAGTTAAAACTATGTATAATTTTGAAAACACAGAAAAATACGAGAGGTTTTTACCTGTCTAGTTCTTTGTCTTTATAACATCCAGAATAGGCCACTGCACAGATACAGACATTGTAGCAACTTGCTGAAATGGGTGCAAACTAGTTGCTCAACGTCCACCCCCTGCTTCTCATTATTGGAGAAAAAAAATTATATGGCTATTAGTGATCATTCTTACACATAAAATATTTACTATTTAACTTGTGTGTGTAAATGACCACAAGTAAACTTAAATATAAAAAAAAGGTCTTCAAAGATACTAATTATTGACAACATTAAGCAGGCATTTGACCCTTTTTGTGTCAGCCCATTGTCAGTGTCCTAACCAGACCTTAAGCACTCTTTAACAAAACGCACTGAAAAATAGATGCATTGAAACTTTAAATATAGTAAATACTTTTTTTTTCTCTATTTTACTTTACTGACATCACAATACTCAAGCAAGTCCTCACAGGAAAATAAACAAATCCAATTTCTGTTTGACTAATGTTATTTTTATGTTTTTAAATCAAGGTGCTGGGTAGGAGGAGGTGTTCAAGGTGCTGTCATTCGTCTCAAGGAATGGTCTGTGTGGGGTGGGGGGTGTGGGGGGGGGGACCACAGTTTGAAGGTTTTGCAGCCAGTGTCCTTCATATTAGGTGAACTCTTCAGACATACACCCTAAAACTGACATGATTCGAAACTCCCCATGGTTTTTCTCTATGCTCACTCCACTGAATTCATCATGGTGCCTTCAGTGGTTCTACTCATTTGACGTCAGTGTAAAGGAGGGAACGGGGTGAGGCTACAGCAGGTTTTTCTAATGAAACATTCTGTTCCTCCCCTGCAGCTCAAGGGGGAGGTGTACATGGAGATCTAATTTCTCGCCCTACTACATTTCCCACTCTAATCCACTTTTCTCCCCGTGCTTCATTCCCCCCGGCCTCGCTCTGTGCCTTCATGTCCATCTCAGCCCGTTGCCCTTCAGAGTGACGTGTCCTGGTGGATTGACTGCAGACAGCCCAGCAGCTGGTAATATGGGCTGCCTGGCGAGGCCACGGTCTCAAAGACTGACTGGAAAGCCCTGCGGTCGAGCTCCTCGTCAATCTGGTGCCGGTAGAAATCCATGGCCACCAGGCAGAACAGGTTGACGTCCACCACCTCACTGGAGCCCATACGGCTGATCACGTGTGGCAGTCTGGTAGAGAGCAGGGGGTTAAGGACAACAAACTGTACATTTTGCCCCACAAACCGTCTGGATTAGGGATGGATCATGATTTCCGAATAGTCGGTTGAACGCCTACGCCAAACGGTCAGGTTCAAGTTTACATCCCAATCAGTCCAAAATGTCATCACTTCATCATTTTATCCTAATGGACATTATTGTCATAATTGTCATGAATTATTCAGTTTTGGCCAACAATGTGATTTGAGAGGTCACAGTAACCTTGACCTTTGACCAACACAATGTAATCAGTTCAGCGGAAACATTTGTGCCGAATTTGAGGAAATTCAATCATGGCGTTCCTGAGATATTGTGTTCACGTGAATGGGACGGACGGACAACCCAAAAATATAATGCCTCCGGTGCGAATGAAAATCAAATACTTTATGCAACTATTGTCTCATTATAAAACACACACACACACTTTTTTTTTTTTTTTTAAAGGGCGTCTGCTATTGAGCAATTTGAGCAGAGCAGGGCGAAATCTGAGCCGAGCATGAAGCGATATTGAGCAGAGGAGCAGAAATTATCACCGCTCCACTCCGCTTACACGCCCTAGCGCCTGGTATTAGCGCTCCCGTAAAACGTGTGTGGCACGTTCAGTGTATTTCTTTTTCGCACAAATGCATCATAGTATTTGCTGCAGCGCTGTGAAATAGGCTAGACGCTACTGTACAAACAGGAGAATCATGCAAAGACTACTATAGCAGTCATAAAGTTCTGAGTGGAACTCCTTAAAAATAAAATTGAAAAAAGTGGGTGGAGTGCAAATTCTGCCAGATAGAGTTAACTTGACACAAGTCTACAACTATTCAGAGTAATTTGAGAGCAAAGCACCTAGCAGAGGTGTGTGTGTGTCTAGTTCCCACCGAATATCGAACAGTATTTTGGTTTGAAAGGCATATCCATAAGATTCAGACACAATCACTGTCCCGCTCATTGGATTCATGTCATGTAAGGATACAGGGCTGAGATCCACTGGGAGGTGGAAGCAGAGACGAAGAAACAGGAGAGGCTCCACATGGCCATGGCCACTGGTGTCCTCTGAGTGAAGTTGGACAAGGACAGCAGCACCCAGTCTCGCACCATAGAAGACTGGCCTGTGGCATGTAGTGTCTGGAAAACCTGGAGGTGGGTGCAGAGCAGAGGGAGAGGTAGGAAAAACAGAGGAGTTAGACAAATAGATTGCTAAGACAAAAGCATCCGATTAACTTGTTTGTTTTTTTTAATTTTATTTTTTTAATTTTTTTTTAAATTTTATTTTCTTATTCTGGCAACAATAAATGTTAATTTTCTGAGAACAGGCAGCATTTCAGGTACGTTGTACAGCACATGATTCATAAGGGCTCCCCTTCCCAGACACAGACACTCACTTGGCTGCCGGTTTACTTTTATTTAAAATGGGTTTAAGGCAAGCAATTCAGCAGCAGACTCTCAGTAGCTGTTCAACAACATAAGATCAACATTTATATGTCTATAGATAACTTTTATTACAATACAAGCGTGGCTAAATCATGCTGCTGCATATTATTTTCTACTCTAAATTCTACTGACTGCACTGCACATTTATTCTTGATTTTAAATCCCTGCACAACAACTGGAACACACGGGCTTAGCTCCAGCTTGATGTTGTCTTGACAACTTATTGTCCGATTGGACAACAAAAGAGCTGTGAAGTTGTTACTCGGCAACTCTGTTATGAGACTGGACTTTATTGAAATTCTCTGTAATGCTCCTTGCAAGAAGCAAAGCATTTCTGAGGTCAAAGAATTTGATTTAACAATACAAGTTAATGAATGAAATATAATCAGATTCCATTTTTGTCTTGTGAGCCTCATGTACAGAATAGTCTCATGTTTTTTTTATCTCGTTATTGTACATGAAATGCATTAAAATGGTTGAGGGATTTATTCATTTGCATGTCCTGCTGCTGACCTTGTAGACGACAGTGGCCATGAATTGTGGGTAAGGTTGCTGATTGGACAGGAACTCTCCGATGACCTTGTTCATGACATCCTGCGGCGGGAAGAAGTCGTCCAGAAACTGGGGCAGAATCCTGGACACCACACGAGCCTCGCTGGGTAAACCTTTCCGGATTCTGCAAACAGGAAACCCCAGAAATGCAAATACTGATGACTACCGTGTGTGAAAACATAGATCAGCTGACGCCACAAACCCATAGAGGTCAAAGATGAACGAAGAAATCTGCAAATTTAAAAAGGGACGTTTGAGATTTTTTAAAGTGGGGCTGTATGAGGTACCTTTCCATAGTCACCATTACCTACAGTAGATGGCAATCGGCAGGCCCACGTTTGGAGAAACAGACAGGAGTATGAGCAGCGAAGCTAAGCAATGTACTGCTGTGGACAGCGGCAGCATCAAAAAGATATTTTAGTCACCTAAAAAAAAAATCTGTCATTTAAAAAAAAAAAAAAAAAGTAATTTTACCTTGCAGAACACAGGATATGCTGGTCTGCTGCCTCGATCAGTTAGTTTTTTTTTATGATTTTGTGGTGAATCCGAACTAAACCTTTAAAAGCACCAAAACTACCATTTTTTGAAGAGAGCCTAGATAACTGCTTCAATTCCCTGTTGGAAAGGGCTGTCTGACAGCAAGGTACAGTGCTGGAAATATCCTAAATATAAATGTACACTTAAAACTAATATTGGGTTTTTTTTGGAGGCTAACATACATTTTGCTGCTGCCCTACATTGCTTTGCTCCTGTGTCTATACTCCTTTCTGCTTCCTCCTCCAAACAGGGGCGTGCTGAACGCCATCTACTATAGGTATCCACTGACTATGGATAATCCCTTTAAGAGTCAGGGTGTATTTTTTGTTTTTTTATTAATAAAACAGTGAGCATTTCTTGTGTAATGGAGGGTGTGTGTGTGTGTGTGTGTGTGTGTGTGTGTATGTGTGTGTGTGTGTGTACCTGTCGAAGAGCACAGAGACCCTCTCCATGGCAACAATGATCGACTCGCTGTCTGGAGCCTGAGGGTCAGAGTGGGCGGGGCGACTGGCAGGGCTGGCTTTCTCCTTGCCTGAGGAGAAACCAACATGACCTGCCGTGACGCCCACCGCCTCTGCTACGGCACAGTCAACCTGACCTCTAACCCCTGTCACATCTGAACCCGACGCAAGCACCGCTGAGAGGACGAGAGGGGGAGGAGGGGGGAGGTGGCACCGGTTGAACCAGTGGGGGAGAGGTTAGAGTGGGGACACTGATATCACAAGATTCAGATCAGAATTTAGTCAACCTCAAAGTGAAAATTGGTGAAATTCTGGGAGCTACCTTCAGTCAAATCACCTCCTTAAGAAGTAGGTTTTCTGTGAGTGACTGGTGCTTAAAGTATTAGGAGACATTTTCGATGCCATGTTTCCTAGGTACATTACATAGTAGATTATCCTCTCCTCTGCTTTGCTGTACTGCACATAAAAGAGAGGTATGCCTAAAGTTTAAATCAAATTGCATTTTTAAGAGCCGGGGTTTACTCAAAAGGATTTGCTGGCTGGGTCTATAAGGACAGCATATGGACAGCAATATGCTAAGAGTTGCTAGAGTTAGTAGGGGACGACGTAGGGGTTAGAGGTAGGGTATATCAGAGGTATGTATAGAATACATGCAGGAAGCAAGCAGTTTTATTGTTTAATACCATCATGGTCGGCTTAAAAAAAAAAAAAAACTGGTCAGTTGTGCTGTAAAGAGAGTTTAATTAATATAAATCTCTAGTACTGGTCAGCATGATGAGGTTCACAGTAAGTACATGTAGGTGTTACTGGCAGAGGACAGATATGTAAACAATTGTAATAGTAGTAAATACTGTAAGCTGCATGCAACGGTGGCATGCATTCAGACATAAGACAGTGAGTGAGTATTTCCGTAGTCTTAGAGGCAGCAATATAGTAATACCTCATGTTTTTTTTAGGATTGTCCCAGTTCTGCCCCAAAACACTTCCCCTAACTTTTATAGTCACCCTCAGCTATGAGGTAAGCTACTCCAGTGAGGGACACAGTAATGGGACACACCAGCATAAGCCAAGAGTGGAACTGGAGTGGACGTAAGGCTACAACTAAAAGATTATTTTCATTATGGATTAATCTGCCGATTATTTTCTAGATTAATCCTTTGGTTTATATTTGTCAGCTTCTTAAAGTCCAAGGTGATTTCTTTAAATGTCTTGTTTTGTTACTCCAACAGACAGTTTTTATGATGTAAAATTTGAGAGGCTAAAAACAGCATTTTCTGCCATTCTTTTGCATGAAAAATTACTTTTACGATTAATGAATTATCTTAATAGTTGCCGATTATTTTTCTGTTGATGGAATAATCAATTAGTCGACTAATCGTTACAGCTCTAGATTTGAGCAACATGGTTTTCTTTTTGTGTCCTTTACAGCAGATAATTTCCTACTCCATACTGCCGTCTACAAACTTATTTTTAGCCGTTTATGATGGCGAAGGCAAATAATTTGTGTGGGAGAGGTGGATGGGTCGCTACGCTACATTTTACTGTACATACTATTAGGAAGGAAGGGGTCTAGGGTGAGAGCATAGGACAAAAATGGGATACATCCTCAGTGAAGCTGAAGCAGTACTGACATTAGCTAAACTTGCAGACCTTCAAGTTTAACCATTACTGAATTACTATGCAAAGATAACTAATGATAAAAGTAGTTTACTACTATCTAGAGTGCCCATGCAGGTGAGTTCGCCAGCTAGCTCAATCCCATGGTGAGTTTCCATTACAACAGCAGTAATGGAAGCACCGGTCCTTATTACAGTTCATGCTGGTGATTTATCCAGAATGCTACACTGCATTTGTGGAGGATCAGTCATGTTAGAGCCCTTCTTACCGGTGTACATGCAAGTGAGCATGAGGCCCAGGGCGGCCATGGCTCTGTGTGGCGACGGCATGTTGACTCTGTCCACGCTGAGTTTGACCAGCGCTTCTCCGTCCACGCGGGACAACTGCTCTGACAGCAGCAGACGCTCCAGACCGCGCAGCACACAGTGATAGATGACGGAGGGCGTGGAGTCCTCGCTGGCCGACACCATTACGCCACACACCTGGAAGACGGGGACAGAGGCGGGAGATAAAAAGGAAGAGAGAGAGGAAGAGACATTTTTACTAAGAGGAAAAAGAAAGGGATGCATAATGCTAGATATGGTTGTCGCTGGCCTTATTTTCACATGTGTCTAGTTTTGTTTAATGTGCTTTTCTGTGTCCGTATTTTGTGTGAGAGTGGTAAATGGACTACATTTATATAGCACTTTTCTATCTTACCATTTTCTTTTATACCCTTTTCTCCTGCATCCTAGGGAGCAAGATTAAGTAAATGTCTTTGTTTGTTTGTTTATTTTACTTGCGAGTTCGTCAGCACTTTTGGGGAGATCGATTATTCTATTTGTTATTTTGGTCTTGGTTCACCCCGAGTTATATTGATTCAATTTTTTTTTCCTCACATCATCACTGTTTTATAGCCATAATTTGTTTTTCTTTGATTACAAATCAGTGGTCAGACTTTGGTTTGGAGACCGGGGAGGGAAACAAACTTTTTTAACTCTTTCTTACCTTTTATGTTGTGCTTCTATAGCCCTAGATGGGGAGGCTAACAATGATGACTCGCTAAAGGAGGTACAAAAACTCAACCAATTCACTCAATGCTAATTCATTATGAGAGTAAAAATTCTAATGAGTTACTGTAATGCATAAACAGATTATGACAAAAAACAAAACAAATAATGGAGCTTTTTATCTTTATAAATGTTATCTTTGACCCATTCTGTAATTGTGCCAACAAGTCAAGTTCATATTACTTCACACGTGTACATACAGAATGTTTACCTGTATAATTCCAGCCATAAACTCAGCTCCTACATCTAGAGGGTAGTTCTCCATCATGTAGAAGGCCACTGCGCACATTACCAACACATGCTGCTGGTTATGCAGGTTCACACAACTGCAGCATACAAAGAGAGGAGACATACAGGGTGAGTGGAAAATAACGAAGAATAAAACAAAACAGAAAAAAGGCCAGTAGCTCGTTAGTTTGAAATGTGTAGGGTAGCATCTAGTGGCCAAGTGTTGCACTGCACTCTTGGTCCTGTTGCACAGAGACTGAGAGACTGAGTGACACTCACTGAGCGATAGCCCGGAGGTTGGACAGCAGGTACTCCGAGATGGTGGGGATGAGCTGTTTGGCCGTGTCATCCAGCAGGTCACACTCCAACACATACAGCACTCCATGCAGAGCCCCCATGCGGCTGGGCAGGTGGGTGCTGCGCAGGGTCGTCTCCAACAGGCGACACACAGGCTCAGCTATCGCTTTGTCCTACAAATGTACATTTTAGATTGTTCATACACTGCAGCATATCAGATTTGAGGTTAATGAGACACCACTACAACACAATCACACACACTTGCTCTCTCTCTCTTCTAACCACACACAGCCATACTCACCATGCCCAGTACGGCAGCAGCCTTGCAGATTGCAGGCACCAGGTATTGATTGAGGATCTCGTCCTCTGGCGGGTGGAGCTTCTGCAGTTCCATCAGGGTGGAGAACATCATGTCGAACTGGTTCCTCTCTGTGAACAGGTCCGACACCGCCAGCAGCTACAGAGGACGACAAGAGGGTACGATGTAGGAGCGGGTGAGAGGAGAGCTGACCCCATCTTAGTCATGTGCCCATATCTGTTAGAGTACCTCAAACAATTCTTATTTTCCAAAAACAAGCAGGTTTTTATTGTCTAGTTTCCAGGGTGAGGAAAACTATAGTCTTTGTGTCCTGTTCTCTCAAGAATAACCTGGAAGCTATAAACAGTTTTAGGCCGTCACTTTTACCAGAGGTTTTGGCTGTAAAATAATAACTTCGTAGCTCACCGATCGGACCACTTCACTGACGAGGATTGTCGGGGTCCTCCTGTTACTTGGTGAGCCAGGGATCAGCCACTGGCTGTAGAGCTCCAGGAGAAACTGGGAACAGGAATGAATGTCCACACCTGCACGATGCTTCCTGAAAACACAGACAGACGGTGGTAAGTCCCTTTGTGTATTCTTGTTTCAGTGCATATGTGTTGAGACTGAGCATGTCTTGTTTGACTGACCTAGAGTTGATGGGAGATATGGGCGGGGAGGTGGGGGCAGGAGTGTCTGCTTCATCTTCTTCATCCTCACCCCACTCTTCCTCTCTCAGTGGGGTGATGTTGTTACCGAGCCACACTGAGTGGATGGAGACCTAGAGAAAGAAGATTTATTTATTTTTAAACATTGTGCCACTGAAAAGCTATTACAATTAAGAACATAAACCAAACCACACTGTTCCTCAAACTTCCACCACTTCCTCTTTGTTATGCATCTTTTACCTGTCCCAGTTTGTAGTCCATATTTCCCATCTCCCTCTCCGTGTTGATCTGAAGCAGCAGCTTTTCATGGCTGATCAGCGTGCCTGCTAAAACAAAATTAAACAAGAAATTAGAGCGGTAGGTGTAAATGCAGCAGCTGTGGGTAGAGTGAGAGACTTTGTCACTGTGTTACCAGCTGAGGCTGCCGACAGCGAGGGTACAGGGTCCCAGGCATGGTACGGGTGGTGTGTATGGACGTTGTCTCTCTTTGACACAAGAGCCTGAATCTCCCTCTCCACCTCGCCTCTGATCACTGCAAGTTTCCTTCCAAACCTGGAGACACACACACACACACACACACACACACACACACACACACACACACA
>CALSCE010003134.1:7364399-7375124 GCA_943593645.1 Bovichtus variegatus
ACACACACACACACACACACACACACACACACACACACACACACACACAAAAAATAATCTAAATATGATTGAAAGCTTATTCTGCCACTAGTACAGTTTAATAGAAAAGGGCTGCATAGCTACCGTGTTTCCAGGGCTTTGAGGCTCTTGTTGCGAGGCTGCTGTTCCAGACAGCTGACTGCAGGGTTGCCAGCAGTGGGCAGGGTCATGGCACTCAGCACCAGGCTGGTGATGGCCTGCACTGCTAACACATTCAATTGGGTACGCTCCAAGTCCTCCTAGAGACAAAAAAAGAGGAACAGAACATTGAGACGAATGGGAAAGACAGAGAGGGCTACAGAATAGTTTCCATTAATTTATTCCATCGTGTCTGAGGTGTCATGAAACACAGAGCATGAGTCTTTAAGAGATTACAAGCTGAATTTACAGAAACGTTTGCATGTTTCTCAAGGAAGTAAGCAATTGTGTGAGTGCTTGCACAGGACTGATGAGCTTTGTAGTCATATCAACCTCACAAACCAGCAGCATGTTTAAGGATGTGAACAATATTCTTGTGTGTTTACCTCTTGCTGAGTCTCCTCCTCCTGGTCCATAGTGATGGGTTGGGTGACCAGCACCCCCAGCAGCGTGGCCCAGGTCTCCTCAAACTGAGTCCTGCTGCTCCAGCCTAAACATATAACACCAAAACCAGTCAAAACAAAACACACTATGCATTAGTCACACGTGGACCAATATTTGACATAATGGTGGCAGTAATGAGGAGACAATAGGGCTGTCAAAATTGGCATTTCAATATTCCTTCTAAAAAAACAAAAACAAAACAAACTATTTTTGCACATTAGGTCCGTGACACCGTATCCAAACTGTCCGCGAGCAACACAGCGCTGTGCAGTAATGTAGTAGCGGTAGTGCTGCTTTTTTTCACAATCAAATATCCATTTTTATTTTAAGATGAGTTTCTTTTTAAATTTATTCAGATATATATATATTCAAATTTCAAATATACGTTGACAGCCCTAGTAGACAATGTCATTGAGGAGATAAACGTGAAAAAACAATAAAAGGAAAATCCCATTTCATGGCTGTGTGTGTTTCTGTACCCAGTGTGTTGATGCGGTAGAGGAACTCTCTGAAGACATCCTTTTCCTGCAGGAAGTCCACAGGGATCTCAGGCAGCGTTGTGCCGTAATCTCCCCCTGGCTGAGGGGCCCAGCCCAGTTTCCAAACCTACAGACACAGACACACGTTAAAAGACCAATTCATTCACGTAAACAAACTCGAAGCATAATAACTTTCACACACTGACCAGTGGAGGTACTCGGGTGTAGCTGTTGACCAGAGGCAGTCGGGACAGACTGATGACAATGTTGCGCAAGGTTGGTGTGAGGAAAGCGGGGAATGCACTGTTTCTATGGTGACCCAGAGCAAGAATGCTCTGCAGGCCTTCCACCAGCTCCGCCATGATCTCACATGCTTGCCACTCAGCCATGTCTGCAACACACAGGTGAAAGCTTTAAGGGATATATGATGGCAAATTCCCTCTGAGGTTCGACTCAGAAGAAATGACATCACACAGTGATGAAGCAAAGGCCTGAAAAACTAAATAACAATCAAAAATTTAAAAACAGCAGTTTTAATAAATCTCTAAGTGAGGGCTCACGGTCAGCATGTGCAGAGTCTACTTCGTCTCCTTCAGCATCTCTCTCTGCGCTCGTCTTTTTCTTCTCCGGATGCAGAAGCTGGTCACCAGGGCTCACAGCAACTAGGAGGCCAAGACAAAGCGTTTGACCAGCATTGAAAGATGACACACAGAAATGTTGAGCCTTAAGTCAGTCATGGCATTGACCCTACTTAAATCATAGCAAATGCACAAACATGTCCTGGTGGCTGCCTCACCTGCAACAATGATGAGGCGTAGGCAGTAGATGAGGGAGCAGGTGTGTGTGGTGTACTCTGGTGTGGACAGTTTGTTCCAGACGCAGGGCTGCTGCAGGGCCAGACACAGGCAGGACAGAGCCCACTGCAGGTCCACACTCAGGGGCAACTGGTTCTGGAGGAGACGCCACGCTACCACCTGAGAAAAGACAGAGACATACAAGGGAGGAGGATTCATGTGGTAAGACAGTGAATGTTAAGTAGGGAGTGGAAAAAAACATCTTAAAAAGAGTCATAACTAACATACCTCTAAAGAAGCAAATATGCTTTAATATACTTGAAGTAACAATAGACATTGTATGTTAGTGGCTCAAACTTGAAGTAACTAACAACCTATATCCCCTAAAATGACACCATGTTATCAGTAAACTGCAGTGTGTTGGCTTGTGGAAGGGCTTCTCATACTTGCAATTTTGCACTTTTGTGAAGTAATCAGGAATAGACCTGGAGAGGATTTGTAAGTTTGTCATCTCCTGTGTGGCAAGTAGCAGCAATAACCAACATCAGAATTTAAATTGAAATTGAACATTACACCCCCGTTACCACTATTATATGTCTCACTAATATGAGACTGAAGCCCCAAAATCTTTACAACAAGATAAAGTTCTCTTTTTATCTAAATGAGATTATTATATGAATATAAAAGCAAACAAGTCACATGAAAAATGACATGATAAATATGTGGTCTTTTACCTCAGCGGCAGTGCAGGTGAAAGTGGTGATGAGGTGTTCTTTGTCAGAGGGGATATGTAGTGAAGAAGGCAGCTGGCTCACAATCAGCAGGTACTGGGACAGAGCTCTGCACAGCGACAGAACCCTGGGGTAGAAACCTGGCTCATCTGAAATACAGACAGCAGACACATACACAGAATACTTAAAAGTGGAGTTTCAGAGGGAGAAGAGTTCTCCTCTATTTTTACCCTCAGATTTAGATTTCAAACCAACATTCTCCTGCTTGTAATACACAAAGTCACTTCTTTACAGGACAATTCCTGCTCAATAAAGTCACGTCAACTTGTACAAGAGGTCAAATTTTAGGAGACTTAGAAATAACTAAATCTGACGTATAAGATATCACAAACTCTGATGTATAAGATATCACAAACTCTGACTTCTATCTACCAATCTCTCCCACTCTCACCATACACATCAGCTAGTTGTTTCCAGTAGGGCTGTGGCTGGGCGGGTGGCAGGAAGGACTGGTGCGGGACAGGAAGTGACCCGGTGACCCCTGCGAGCCGCTCTAGGGTCACCTGCAAGGCTGTCTCCAACAAGAGCGACCCCTGACCCCGTGCTAACCGCTGCATCCCCATACTTAGGCATGGACACAGCAGGCTTAGGTTGAACTCCTGCGGGGGGGAGATGCAACATAATCCAATTTTAATTAATCAATATGGTCAAGAATGTTTATCCTCGAGGTCTGACATGGTGGCACTGCAGTCTGTGTCACCTTGCAGCTCATGATGTTTAAGAGGTCAGCGGGAGGTAGTTTGGTGAGGAGTTCTGTCGTCTCCAACAGGGAAACATCTCCACGAAGACAACACTGAGACTTCACCAGAGCCACGTACCACTCCTGAAAACATACAAATTAAATATTTATTATACCTCCTATACTGGATTCCCTTACTTTGCAGGATCAAGACATGCAGTTAAAACATGAAATAAATACTTGCATTCCCTTATCGCTCACCTTATCTGCATTGACCAGCTCAGGAGCGGGTGGTGGATCCCCATCCAAGGGGTGTGATGTCACAGGAGGCGTGGGGCTGCTGGTGTCGGCAACAGTGGCTCTGAACCTGTCCAGCAGGGAGTAGAACCTCTGATGCCTGTGATGAGAAAGATGAAGAGGTTACAACACATTTATTTTTTTCAAATTTGACAGAAATCTGTCTTGTAGATGGATAACTTTAAAATCACTGAAGACATGGCACCAAAATGCATTATTTGGGGAACCCAAGCAACAAAAACTGCCTAAAACTTGCATGTACTTGCTTGTGTACATTTATGATCCTGTCTAACCAAGTGGGCAATGCAAGCGCATACCTCCTACTGCTGATTGGGACTAGTTGAATCAGAGAATCTGCAGATTAACTCCATACCAGAGATGTTACGATCCACTAAAGTTAGGCCTTTTTTGTTATCTTCGCCTTATTGACTGCAAGACAGCTTGGGAGGGCCAATTGAGTGAGATTCAACTTTCTTTGTTTTGGAGAGGACAGGGAGACACACCTAGTGGAGATCTGCACTCTGCTCAGTACATTGTTCTAGATTAGGTTTCTATTATTTTGGTTTTGGATTATTTTCCAAAGCCAAAATTCTATTATTTTGATTTTGGCTATTATTTTTGGATTTTTTTACGATACAATCATAAGTGTAAAATGTGCAACAGAAAGCTAAAACTTCAAACTACTCCTTAAATTGGATGCAAGACAGAAGAGCTTTACCTCTGAGCCAGGCCACTGGTCTGGAGGTATTGCTGGATCCTGTCCAGTTCCTCCACAGGCAGCTGAGCTATACTGTTCTGCAAGGTGGAGGGACACAACAACATATGTTCAACTTGAGGGAAATCAAGTACAACATTTTAAGATCAACACAACAGCAAGAAATTCACAATTGTTCCCAAAGCTTGACATAAGAGACGCAAAGTTTGCATCCGAATAGATTTATCCATTTCCATCAATGTATTCATGAGTCTTATACATGTTGGGCACTCTTATGAGCTCATGATGTTCAATTTACAAGCAAACTACTTTGTGACCAGAGAATGCACACCAATCCATAATCTGTACCTGTAGTGTCTCAGCCAGCAGCATCTCCACCCTGCGACATGCCAGTGTGTCCACCATGCGAGCCAGAACCCTGAAGGGTGTACTGAGCAGCTTGTCCACATAAAGCATCAGCAAGGAGCCAGACTGACTCAGGTGGATGCCTTCCAAACACTGCAGAGTCTTCTTCAACATGGTGGGCTGCAAAAGGAGGAGAGGATTTAGTTATTAAGGCAGAGGCGGGATGACAGAAGGAAAGCAAAGGGAAAGGGAGGCGAAGAGGAAGGGCAGTAAAAGAAAAAAAAGAAAGATGAAATGGTAACAAAAGGAGAGATGGAATAGAAAAAGAACATTTTCAGCAGTGCAGGGGTACTGGGCAACCATAACAGAGTGGGGAAGAGTACTTAAGACTTAGCAGGTGGTGGAGTAAAGAAGAAAAGAAAATCATGACTTATTCTTATAACTTGACTAATGAGGGATGATGGAGGGCAGGGGAGCTAAAAGGGTGTAATCTCACAGCACTGAGGTTGTCACAGCGGGACTGGATGGCCTGGATGAAAAGACCGCTGGCAGCTGAGTTGCGGTGCACAGCGCTGATGAAATCCTGCACTGGAGGCTCATGGGAAAGACTGATGAGGTCACGCACGTGGTTGACAATCAACCAGGTCAGATGCTCCGAGTCATGGAGGTTCTGACACTGTTTTTCCATGAGAAAAAGCAAAGTTGCACGTTAGCTTAAAAACCAAAGGTTTGTGTAATCAACATTTTTGTGATGATCATTGGCGATTTGTGAATTATTATTGACTGTTATATATATTTTTTATATATAATATTTTAAGACTCTCACCACATAGTCACAGAAGAGGATGAGGGCTCCTCTGCGTACGATCTCTCGGTTGACCATAGCCAACCGATGTTCTGGCTTCTCTTCTCCTTCCCCTGAGGAGTGAGGGCTCAGCAGCTTTGTGCAAGAGAGGCTTTGTCTCCTGAGAGAGAAGGATGGAAACAGGGTAGATGGTCACAAAATACAGTGCTTTCAGGGATTTGATTTTGGACAATTTGTTGCATTGCAAAAAAAGAAAAAAATGTTTTGCTCCCTTTTAGTTTTACAATTCATGATATGTTTTTGGTTGGGATTTCCCTTTATTGTTATCCTGAGATCTTCCCTTTTCAGAGTATTTCCCTTGTCCACTTGAGGGTGTATGAATAAAAAATAAATAAATAAAAAAAAGGTCTCCACAAATAAACCTGACATCGATGAGTCACTCATACCATCTGTTCTTACCTGGGTGTCTGGTGCACCTCCGCCCACCAGGAGTAGTTGGTGTAGTCGATGATGAGGAGGACCTGGCACCACAGCAGCACCAGGGAGGGGTGGGTGGTGATCAGGCACTGCACCATGCTGTTCAGAGCCTCGAGAGGGTAAAACAGGCCGACCTCTGCGCCCTCACCCTTCAGGAGACGGCTAGCTGCAGCTGTGATCCTGCGGAACATTCCTGGAAGGAAAAGGAAAGCAAAAGGATGGAAAGGGCTGTCAGTGTTCAAAGTGCACCATTGCCAAAGAACCTCAAGCAACAGATTTAGTGAAATTTAATCAATTCTAAAGCTCAATAACTACCATTTTCGCCAAACTCACTACAAAATTGACTATTGAAATTAGAGGAGCTCACCACTTTTGAAGACATGTATGAGACACATGAGCAGTGTGCCCAGCTGCTGGCAGTAGAAAGTGTGTTGCTGCTCTGTAATGTCCACTTTAACCTGTCTGGAGGAAATGTCATCCAGCAACACTCCTACCAGCTGGAGCAGGAACCTGGAAGGAAAAGAGAAGACACGTGGCGGCAAAGCAGTGGTTACCAAAAAAGCAGGGATCGCAGTTTTATGATGCTTCCGACTTAAGGATTGAGCAATGTTCTTACAGTGCACACACACTCACTAACCTGGCAAAGGTTTCCTCAGGCAGGGCTTTTTGTGCCTCACCATTAGGTTCCTGGCTGCCTAGTGTGTCAGTGGGGGGGTCACTTGGGGAGGGGCTCAGCTGATGGAGGCGACGGATTGTGTGGCAGGAAAGGAGATGCGGGGTGAGGGAGAGTTCATGTACCCGGGACAGGACAATGTCCTCAGTGGACTGGGAGACGAGTACTCTGAGCACCGCCAGGATACCGGACACCCACAGCTGGACTGTAGCTACTGATGCCTGGAGGAGCGGAGGTTTGAGTTAAAGTCAAAAATCTATATTTTGCAATGACTTAAAAAATAGACAAAGTGTTAATGTATACATCAAATGGACAAGTCAAAAGCCTGTCCAGATCTTTGTGCATGTTCAGATGAGATGTCTCACCATGGTGACCGGGGTGGTGAACATACTCTTGAGCAGCATGTCTACAGGTCTGAGAGAGGAGGGCGCCACAGTCTCAAACAGAGTGTTCAACACTCCCAACGCCTCCGGAGAGTCCAGGTGCATCTGTGCGGACACAACATACAATTATATTTATTGATGACAAATGTAACATTTTTTACCGGATGACTTCAATACGTGCCAGGATTTCCTTTATCTGGTAATTACCGTTTTTTTCCAGGGAAAATCTGCTGCTGTATGACATATTTAAATCCGTCTGGTCATAATATCTGCTTTGGCTACATTGAAGACAAAAGGGATGCGGACTGTTTGCGTAATGCATCTTTTTACTGGCTACACCTGCAGTGCACAGACGGCGTAGGGTTGTGAGTCACAGGCAAAACAAGACATTGAGCTTTTGTTTTGAGATTGTGTGGGATGCGTCTTCAGTTTTTGGACCTCACACAGCACCATGAAACTTGTTTAACATATGCAGACTACAAGTTAATAAGCAACCTCCAGCTGGTACTAAATGCAGACAGAAACGTATCAAGTCATTTCCTCTATAACAGTAGTTTAATTGAAAATATATAACACTTTATGATCCATTTGTGTAAAAGAGCTGTGCACGGCGTGTGTAAAAATATAGATTATATATATATAGCCTACTACTATATAGCCTATTTTTACATTTGTAGAGCGTAGTGTTGCTACAGTTGCTCCACGGAACGTTCTGCATACTGACGTGTTCAATGTAGCCTCCTTATTAATTTCATTTTCGAATATTCCTTATGAAGCCCCCACGACACAAAAAGAAACCCAGTTTTATACATTGTAGTTTTAATTGCTAATATTTGTGAGTTTGGACCAACATGCTTGATCTCTGTGTAAAGCTTGATGTGATTTGAAAAAAAGTGAAAGAGGTCACAAACACCTGCATGCGTTTTCCTACCTGCTGCTTAGCAATCATTGGAAGGATGACGTCAGCAATCTGTCTGGATAACCTCTTCCACTTGTCCTCATTCTCTTTGTGGCACTGCTGTAGTACGAGGATGAACATCTCCAACACCTACAACAACACATGTGACACGCATGTAAAATAAACGTCAAGCAGAGAAAAGATTGGCTGGAATGTTTTGCCATCAGCCTGCTGAGTCTGTTTGAATCCCTTTGTGAGCGTACCTGGTGGTATTGCACAAGTCTGAGCAGCATGGAGACGACCACTTCTTTCTGTGTATCCAACTCTTTGCCTGCATCGGCTTTGTTTGAGCCCCTCAATACAAACAGGTCGTGGACTATTGGCTGCAACGCTGGGATGGCTGTGGAGGAAGGAGAAAAGAAAAATCACTTTACTTTCAACTCAATAGCCATGTCTGTGTTTAGGACAAACAAGTTGGTCCTCCAGCTACAGTAAGGATGTACGTTTGAGGTTATTAGTTTGAAATAATGTATAGGAATGAAAGTGAGAGTAAACTTCAGTGAAATGTCAAGTAGAAGAAATGATTGTGCATGTAGTGTGTGTGTGTGTGTGTGTGTTCCCCGCACCGTGTGTGACAGCTTTCCTGCCGCTCGCCATGATGCCGTCACACAGCTGGATGATCTTAGGGATGCTGATTATCTGCTTGGAGTGGTAACGCTCGTAAGACAGAAGCACCAGGAAGAAAAAGATGTTGGGAATGATGGCCTCCGAATCCCTGTGCGAGAACAGGAATTATTTTACTTCACGGGACGATGCTGGAATATTTGAGCTAATCTACAGTTAAGTGGAAGCAAGGTTTAAATCACTTATGTAACCAACACATACAAAAGAAGTTTAACAGAAGAGAGAGACACATGGGATTCTGGTAATGCCACAATACATTGTTCTTTTACAGGAGTAAACTCACCTGAACTGTCCCACTTCAATGTACTCAAACTGCTTCAGGACAAAGCCTATGAACACCTGAAACAGAAAATATCTCCCCGAGTGAGCTCAATTCCAGCAGTTAAAGATGAACTCCTGCAAAAATATATACGTGCATGTTTTTTTGTTTTACCTGATCCGAGTCAAGCAGGCAGTAGTTGACTCTGAGCTGCACAAGTTGTGCAAGCAGGTCCAGTACCTGTCTCTGCAGGGCCACAGAGGTGCTGGTGGTGTACTGTTTCAAAGCTTTGATCACCAGCGGCTCAAAAAGACGAATGTGGTTGTGGATGGCATTCTGGAAAAGCAAAGAGGAGGCCAGAGCTTTCAGGACAGCAGCATCTCACTCAAGCAAACAAGCAATGAAAATGATCCTTTATGGAAAAAGATTTGGCGTCTTGCTCTTCATATTTTTAGCCGTTCACAAGCAGTGCAAGTTTACCTTGTCTCCTCTTTGGCGTGTTGCATTTGCAATGTTGGACCTCAGCTGGTTCGAAGCTTTTTGCATCACATCAAACCATCTAGAAGTGGAAAAAGACGAGAGATTCTGTAACGTTCCATCTGCATTTCTGTGCATTTATCTGGAAACATGTCCTTGAATGCTCCTGGGTCTAATCTGTGTGTTGCGACAACTCACCCAGAGGTGTCCTGCTCCTGTTCAGCCTGCACCATGTTACGGAGACTGGCATCGGCGAGAGCCTGAGTGAAGTGAGTGTACGGCGCCATGAAACAGTAGTGGTAGAGGCCTGGTCGCAGGCTGGACGAGCCAAGACGGAGAGCCTTGCCCTGGGAGCGGCTGGGTCCGCTCAGGATGCCCTCGCACTGGGAGGCTAGGTTGGTGCCGAACAGGGTCTTCAACAACTAAAATTAGTAAAGAAAAAAAGCAATACTCTGGAGACCATGTTTGTCTAGAAGTGTTGCATTTTCAAAATAAAACTTGCTTACAAAATACATTAAGGTACAATTCTTCCACTTGGATTAAAATCAGATACGTGGATTCTCATGTTTTTTCCGGAATAAAGATGGAACATCATTTATCCATTACCTGCCAAGTCAGTACCTTCTCTTTGCAACTAAATCAATTAAGTTCCGAGAGCGTCAAGAAGGATATTCCCACATACCAACTTTGTTAGTGTATGAATATGTTTTCCATCCAGAAACATGTCTGATTATTTGAAAGTTTCCTTGTAATTTTGTGACTTTGGTCTTAAATGGGACAATTTGCTTTGTGGAGGGCTAACGTCTCTGTAGACATAGTACATGAAGTGGACATAAACTTATATTTTCAGAAAAAAAAAAACCTACATATTTAATTAATACCGAGATAAGTCAGATTGGCTGGCTTTGCTTAATACAAATAAATGTATATCTTTTACAGTTGTCAGTGCAGTTTGTTTTCTTTTTTTTCAAAGAAAAATTTGTTTCCGTTCTAGGAGCAGTTTCTGTAATAAATCAATTCAGTGCATACTAGATTCACCGATATGCGCAATGCAGATAATTTCAACATCCTTCATTTGGCTTTTCTAACAGTTAAGGAAGTTATTGTGTTTAAAAAAAAAAGGCACAGGCAACATGACCCCGCTTGTATAGTACTTTGTGTGTATAAAAGATGTATGGAACCATCGCTCAGGGAAACAAACTTCTTTACAGGCCCTGTCGTAAGGAACCAGCCTCACTCTGTGTGGAGTCGCCCCGGTTGCAGCACACTGCTCAGTGTTGGAACCATAAAGACTGCCACACACACACACACACACACACACACACACACACACACACACACACACACA
>CALSCE010003134.1:7387380-7405510 GCA_943593645.1 Bovichtus variegatus
CACACACACACACACACACACACACACACACACACACACAGTTTGTAAAACAGTAAGTATATAAAAAAGGTAACTTGACAGTATAATGTCCTCGTGTAAGTGGTGTATTTTTAATGTATTTTATTGGCAGTCATTTTTTGGTGATTTATCAGTCAGTTGTGTTACATTTTAATCTAAAATATTTGAAAAATTATGATTTTTGACAGTGCTGGAAGGGAGCAAGCCTTCAAAATGTAATGTTTATGGAGCCATGATTGGAAATATCAACTTTTGTACATGGAATCTCTCTTCAGCTTGTTTTAATAATGACTTTCAGGTAAACTAACTCAAGCTCATGTTTGATTTGATGAACAGAAGAAACACCAAGAAACACAAAAGATGAAGCAAAGCAATTATTAGTAAGCAAATTTATTTCAGCCCACATTTAATTTCTATACTAAATAGTATGAATGTTGCTGCTTTGTGTGGATACCTTTATCTCGCCATCATTGGCGAAGTGTCCCAAGGCGGCCATGATCTTGGGCATTGCAGCAGCCAGAGTCTCCTGTACGGTCTCCTCCTGCCGCTTGGTGATTCGGGAGAGGCATGGCAACAGGTTGACCAGGTAGGGTCTGGATCACATGGAGGGAGGGATAAGAATGCAAACAGAACAAAAAAGCATTTAAAACTGAGTTAGAAAGTGATGTTTATTCTCCTAACTAAAGCAGAATGTGTGGAGAGCAATGTTAAATACTTCAATACTTATATGAATACTTCACTTCGTATTACTACTAAATACGGTTGTCAGGTGAATAAAGTAATAAGCCATTTTCAGGCATTGTGTGTGCATACCTGCATTTCTGTGGTCTGATGAGGTGAGCAAGCTCAGCAAACCTCCACAAAGCTGCCCTCAGACTCCGAGAGGCTCCGTTCTACAGACAACAATCATTAACATCAACAAATAAGTGTTTTCATTTTCACACTTTACATGAAACAAATGTCAAGCCAAAAAAACAACAGACACATATCTTATACCTTTTTAATTTCTTTGTACAGCTCCAGCTGCAGTCTAGGCAGGTTGGAGTCCATCAGCGCCTGAAAATAAACATAAAAAATTATCATTATTTCAGTTTTTATTGTTGCATCAGCCATGTTGCCCAGGATGGTTTGATGTATACTTTGACAATTATACATATCATCTTTTAGTGTCTTTTAATGGATTGATAAGTTGATAGCACATCTGATCACATGATAAAAACACAAAATCAAGGCTCATTATCCTGCAAATGCACTGAAAATTAAATAATGATCAAGCTATTGTCCTATTGTTGAAGAAACAATAAAGGACAATGTTGAAAAGGGGAAAGAAGAGAGTGGTAGGGGGTCCTGCTCACTTTAATGATTTTGTTCAGGCACTCATCGGCTACCATGCGGACGTCTGATTCGCTGTCATCACTGCAGAGCAGGAACATCTCCATGGCGATGCCCAGCAGTTTCTGAAACTCTGGAGACGTTCTGCTCCCAGGACCATAGGGTGAAAAAGTGAGCCAAATGTCATTACGCATATACATATTCAACCTTTGTGGACGTCAATAACACTATTCTGAACTGTTCACACATTAAAACACTCAAACCCATCATTCAATCCAAAGAGTTACAATTCCATACGCTCTCAATGCAACCCAACTCAACTGTTATTACACAAACTGTTAAACGTATATTTGGTTAAATAAAAAAAATAATAAGTTCAATCAGCAAGGCCTACCTCAGAGACTGAGCCACAATGTTTTCACATATTGTCAGGCAGTGGGTGACCCTGTCCTTCTTTGTGGTAGCCTGTTCTTTTTTCCTATGAAAGAGGAAAGATAGGGGGGTTGAGAAGAAGGGACAGAAGACAATTTGCTAATAGCCAAACAACACAATGGATGGAATACTAAATATAAGAAGTCAGCGCACCCCATAAAACACTGCAACACAGGTCATTCAAGCATATATGTGGCTTTTACTGGGTAAAACACATTTTCTAAAATAGCTGAGGGAGACTGCATTTATATTCCATCATTTAAGCCATTACTGGTGCCATTTACCAACCTATGTATTCACCAAAATGCCGTGTATAAGAAGTACAGGATGTAGAGTAGAAAGATCAATACTTTTTGTGCAGCTAAATCAAGGTAGCCGCTTACACTATGTTGTGTGCAAATAAGTAGCAAAATTCTCTATGGCTCCATAACTGATAAAATGGTGACCTCCTCCTAAACACTATAACCATCATGCAAACGTAACGGTGAAAGTTGTTACTATGGTAGACTCCTTAGATATGAGCCAGGCCTACCCTATATTAATCACATGCGATCATAACATAGTGCATGGCAGTTACTGTAAAATTTGATCCGAATTTCTCATGACTAACTGTGGCATCAGAACGAATGATAAGCAAAGCAGCTGCAGTTTTCAGAGCCAGGCGCCACAGCTGCTTTCCATCGGACTGCAGAAGCTCGCTGCATGATTGGAGAGACCTGGCTTTCCCTTAATCTAAGTCCTTATTGGCTCACCAAATTTAAACATAAAGTTTTGAGATCTAATCCTATGCAGGATAATAGCTTTCAGTTGTTACATGGACTAGAAGTTGATACTAATTTGATACAACCAAAGCATGAATAATAATACAATCTACCACAGTGGTATATTACCTTAATAAATACGTGATACTGTATACTAATCATAAAGAACAAGCACTGCTCTAGTAGAAATTGAAAATAAACATTTTTAGGGACCTATGGACTTGCAGATGACTCTGTTGGTGCTGGTGCTAGAAGTTGACAGATTTCCTTGAAATGATTGACTGCTTAATATATTTGAAAAAGGAAAGGAAATACAGTATGGTCATTACTGAAAGTGTTTGGCATGTGTTCATTGAATTAAAAAGCTTGGTTCCTTGTGCAGGGTCTAAACAAGAACAAGACACGCGACCATACAGCACCCTTTGCTCCATTGATCAGAATAGGGAGAGATGGATAGACGTGAGTGACGTCAGTCCATTAGGCTGCCATTCTAATGCACCAGGTCACTGATAAAAGTAGTTATGAGATGTACCCTTCTGTGCAATCAATTACACAATGTTACACGCACAATTTAAATGTGGCTTTCCAAATGGAATTGTTCTCCCGAGATCAACTTATTAAGCAGACCCTGAGCCTTTTAATTGCCCTTTCCCTGATCCCTTTAGCAGGTGCGTGGGCATCAATTTGCGGATGCCCTATATGTTAGCCATCAATCAGCTAGTCTGACCCGAAACATCTAAAAGCAGACCCTCACATAATGTCAATATCAGGCGACAAAGCCACGCTAAGCCCTGCCGCAATGTCTGACAACAAGTACATCTAAAATAGAAGAGATGTTTAAATAACAGCTTAGACTCTGGTTCCTGGTTTGTATGTTAGCGTAACTGGCTTCATGCTAGCTATTGAACCGTAGTTACGTTACCTGAGAGGCACTAACGTTAGGTCGCAAGCTAAGCTACCTGTCTGGCTGTTGGCTCGCTATGCAGTCGCCAATAAGACAAACATCTACTTACTGCCTCTGGACAAGCTCCTCGGCGGTTGGTGGTCCCTGTTGTTGCTGGAATGACTTCAGAGACTCAAAGGCCTTCATCAATTTCTCCATGGTGGCCATTTTAGCAATCAACAGTAAGCTAGCTAGCTAGGCTAGCTAATATTTACTATGTGAGCTAACTAGCTAGCACAGTGGGGACAAGTTAGCGCACGGAGAGAGCAAGCGGTGCGTAGTGCGACGAGAGTGCTAACACTGCTCGCGACAACTACCACCGGCTCTCCGCCTTCTCTAGGTGCAAGATATCTCTTATTCTTTCACAATGTAAATCCTAAATGAACAAATCGCTGGTCGATAATAAGCCATATTTGATGCAGCGCTGCGTTCCCCCGACAAATCACACCAGGAAGTGGCATATGTGAGTTTGACAGAGAGGGGAGGGGTGTAACGTCAGCGGCCAATCAGATCGCGGTTTTATCTTGAGTGACTTGAAAAAGAACCAATGAGTGACTAAGGTTTTTTTTCTTTTGTTGTTATTGTTGCTGTCACGGGACCACTGTAATCCAGATTGTAAAAGCATATTTGAGAAACACTAATGTTGTAGCTTTTATCCGTTCGCCAAGAAAGATGAGTGGGAGGTGTGGCAGTGGGGAGGCTTCGTGAGCTGTCTGAGAATTAAATCAAGGAGGAAAACACGTGCATGGAAAACTAGTTTATCTGGCTCTGAACAATAATACTGAAGTTTATTGTACCCATCCCTGATTTATTATAGGAAGATTTGGAGAGAAGACAACCACCCAACTGAAATAAATATATAACTTTAACCAGAAATTAATTCTATGTAATGGGTCAAGGAAGTTGTCTTCAGATTTTTTTAATAACGTCTTAACTGCAGCAAATACCCTAATGCCACCAGTGCGGCTATTGTGGCTTGCATATAACATGGGTATTAGCAGCATTACACTATTTTTATTTCCTTCCAACTACGGCCATTTATTCACAACATACAAGTTAATACGTGACACAAATAAGTCAAGACACAAGTATTTTTATACAAATGGCAGTGTATTATTTCATAATTACAAATGTCAGATATGGTACAACAACCAGTGATACAACTTGTACAAGAATTAACAATGACTGCAGTGGTTGAACGACATGACTGTACAGATACAAAAAAAGAAGAAAAATCAAGAAGTCCCAGGCCCCGCTTGAATACCAATAATGCATTTAGTCATTCCTCCCTTCCTTAAAAATATCACTTATCTGACATATCTGGACATAAGAGTGTGAAACCATGGAGAACCTCCAGGGATATACTGGTGGTTATCCCAAAACTAGACTCAAGTGACATCAAGGAATGGAGGATCTCTCTCTTCTAAACGTTGCTGGTGAGCGCCATCCCAGTTTTTTTGTTGTTTTGTTTTTTTGTTAGGGGGGTGGGGGTGGAGACTCACCATCACCGCCTTGGAGGAAGGCAGGAGAGAAGGAATGCATGTTATGCCTTCAAACGGGGCCAACTCAGCTGGTCACCTTGCCATTTATAAAGTTGTCCTCAGATACCAGTGAGATATGTTGGCACTAGAAGGTCATCATTTACATATACAAGGAACCTGAAGTATTACAAACCGATACATGCTTGAGTAATAAAACATATGTATTTTTTTTTTTTTTCTTTTGTTTTTTTTAAACAGGCATTACAATGCACTTAGTGCGGACATTCAAAACTGTTGAGCTGTTTAAAGTTCCTTTATGTGAAGGAATTTCTCTCAGAATGGACGGAATGATAGAGAGCTTGAAAAAAGGCGAGATGTCAGAACTTAACTTGGTAAATTGGCACATACAATAAAGGCCGTCAGTCTTTCTTCAGCAATTGTTTCCGAGAACAAGTTTCATTTACTTAATGTTGCTTTTGGTATCATTGGCAAAAAGTTCAAGACACTTCCTATAGTCATTGTCAAAACACACCATAGTGCAATGAAACTAAACAGAATTTCTTTACTGCAATATGGATGTTATGAGAGTAACGTTCATACAATGACAGAGGCATGGGTGGCAAACACAGTTTAGTTTTCCTGTGAGAGGGAGTAAATGTGTGTTAGAGCTTAGTTACATGTTAGAAATACATCATTTACAAGTTTTTTTTGAGGCTAAAGAGCTAAAAGGCTAAAATCTACATAGGCAAGAGAAATCAGCTTTAAAATGTGCCTGAGAGCAACAAAACAATAACAAAGACACTCAGAAAAAAGTGACGACAAGCCAGCAACAGATGCACGCATTCAATTCCTGATTTTTGATAATGGAATGTGCAACAGGGGACAATTTTTTATTTTAGAACAAGCCAACTTACCAAATTAGTTAACCAGATGGGGAATTATATGCGTACCATTTTAAATGCAGTCTTGTGTGGTTTGAAATTCAAATGAGTAACATTCAAGTCCCTACATGATTTTAAACTATTGTATTGTTGTACTTCCAATGCATTAGATTGAACGGAAGCTGCAACACACACACACACACACACACACACACACACACACACACACACACACACACACACACACACACACACACACACACACACACACACACACACACACACACACACACACACACACACACACACACACACACACACACACACACACACACACACGTATTCACAGCATTAAAAACAGGTGGTGGGGGGAGTAAACAGCAACTGCCTCAAAAGCAAAATGGCTTCAAATGCCTCTGAAATTCCAATGGGAACAGACAATTAGAACATGTTGGAAAATGTACAGAAAATGTATTTGTTCACGATTGGTTAACTTGGAAGGAAACACTTCTTCTATGATGAAACAAAAGTACACAACAACTGTGGTTCTGCAAGTGTTCCTGTACATAGATGATGGTGACTGCAGGCAGGACAATAAATCAACATTATTCTCCCGTTCCTTCCCGTCTACACACACACACACACACACTGTCTCAAGTCGTTCCTATGACAGAACAACATACACGATTTCAATGGTGGTCGCTATTACGATTAAGAAATGTTATCTTCATGTAGTACAAACACAGCTAAAGCCACGGGGTCTAACTGGAGGTCTACTAGCGGGATATGTGGCCGACAGGCATCCTGCCATCTATGATCAACAGGCACAGAGGCCGAAGCAGGCTGTATCTTGAATCAGCACAGAGGCGAATAGCCGCTGACAGCTGAATCAATGGAAGTTAGTTTAATGCAACAGCGATTTGTTATCTAGATGAAGCCCTAGTCAGCTGCAGGTCAGATCTCGTATAGAGTGCCATCATCATCATCATCATCATCATCCTCTGTCTCTATGTTCCAACTCATTCTCCAGTCAACCTGTCTTAGGCTTTCTGGAACACTGAGAAATATGGGTGGCAAATTACTAGGAAATTTCCAGGGAAAGGGTTTCCACTCGGCACATGAAAACGGTTTATAATAACTGGACACGTCAGGAAAAACAAAGCCAGGTAGTACAACAAAAGAAGCAGAAAAAAAAGGATGAGGAATAAAGATTAAAAAAAACTTAATTCTGCCTGAGTGAATAATGTAACAGACATTTACTTACGACTGCGCTCCCTTAGGAAACAGTCTGCCATCTGAAATTAACGATCTGAGCCTTTTGCAGCTCATGAGAGATTTTTGGAGTTCCAGGAATGATAATCATCAGGCCTTGTATTTACCAAAAAAGAGCTTTCTTAAAATATACTAATTGTTTGTTCATGCTGACTAAAGGATTGTCGGGAATAAATCTGTGCCATCTCTGCCAAAATTGAGTTGGTACAGGCACCTAGAAGATGGTTTACTACACATGCCATACAGTCCAGTGAAACCTGCCTGACTGGGCTGAGGGAAGGATGTAGGTTTTTACTTCCAAACCAATTTAAATCAAAGATGCAGGTGGAGATCTGGGAAATGGCACCAACACAGTATTGCTAGACTGGATTAATTTCCCTCAATATCATTTGCATCTATGCGCTTCGTTCAGATCTACCTGAGCCTTGAAGGGTACAGAGGCTAAGGGTTAGTTTGGGAATCAATGTGCTAACAACACGTCACATTGGCCAAATTAATGACAAACATACAGCACATGTAAAAACAAAAAGGCCTTATGCTACATTGAGAAAGAAAGGAAAAAAAAAAAAAAAAAAAAAAAAAAAAAAAAAAAACTGAAACTAAATTTATTAAAAAAAAAAAAAAAAAAAAACTCCCCAATACACATTATCCATACTCATTCCAAAAGAAAATAAAAAGGAAAAAAAAACGTAATGTATGCATTCAAGTGGTACTTTTATGGCTTTTTGTACAATACAACCTTTAGTGAAAATATACATCTAGACATAAATTCAAGTACAAATGTACAAAATCTTTAAACTCATACTTTTTTCTTTAATTATAATACACTTTTAATACAGCTCATAAATACAGGTCAACATTCACTGAGTTCCTAAGATTTGCGCTCGGTTGGAGTTTGTGGTGAAGTTCAGCGGCGAGGGGGGGAGGAGGAGGAGGCGGGTGGAGGGAGTGGTTTAAAGTCGCGAGGGCTCTTCGATCTCGTCGTCACTGTAACCGCTCTTAAAACAGACCTGGGAAGAACCAGAAGTGAGGATATATCACTAACATTAGCAACTTTCATCACTACGCCATCTTACATGTGCGAGATGAGGTCACATTCTCCAGGAAACGCCGACCTTGACTTAACCACATCACAAGAAGTATTTCTGTAGTGGACCAAGATGGTGTCCGGCGCTCAAACACACAACTGTGAGCAAGTTAGAAGAGAACAGCTGAAGCAAGGGCGTAGGTTCGGTAGCAAACAACACACTATGATGATATTAATCTCCCCATAATAATGATGGTATAATAAAACAAGTTAAATCAGTTTGTCAAATGTACTACCCCTGCTTAAAATGATATGCAGTTTCATCCTAGAAGGTTATTTTTGCATCTAACTACAAACAGCTGCCTTAGCTAGGATTGTGACACATTTTTTAAAACCTGAAAAACATGCAGAGGTGAGCAGTGCATGCAATCTTTCTCTCACGCTGAATATGAGCCCCGGCAACCTCCACCAACATGATGGTGCAGAACGTATGTAGCCTGAGAGGCAAAACGCAAGGCGAAAAAAGTCCAAAGCACTCACTGCTGCCACAAAACGTACTGCAGTGAGCACAATGAGATCATTGAAGGAGACTCATGTGAGCATATTTTTAAATGATCAATTCCTTACTTATTTTATCTGCATTTCCCCAGTAAGAGCTTGATGTTCAGAGTTATTTTGATAAGAAAACCAAACTGAAACTATTAAAGCAGGATTTTGAAAAGTGAGGGGGACATGTCACCCCCTTGTCCCCATTGGTAGTTACACCCTTGAGTTCAAACAAGTACAGAACCAAATGAAAGGTTTCAGTTATAAAAAGGACAGATAAGTGGAAATAACCCATTAGCCATCTTGTCTCTTCCCACAACCACAACCGAGCTCTCATGTTAGACCTTCTGAGACAAAGGGGCACAGCAACAAATACAGAAAAGAATATGGAAAGGGAAATAAAAGAAAAAAAGAGAGGCCTTATTCTTACCAACTTAAACTAGTAATGTTATAACTGGAAACAACTAATTTCACTAACTTCAGGGGTAACGTTTTCACATTGAGTTTGGACAAGGCCTGGAGGAGGAAGGAGGGAAAGAAGAAAGAGAAGAGAAGAGAAGAAGTACCTTAGCCCCCACCCCCTCGGACAGTTGCCGGAGCACTAGCACTTGCCTCTCTTCTGAACAGGCGGTAGAAGAAGCCTCTCTTTGGTGGAGGATTAGGCCGGTTCACGTCCAGATCTGAGCACAGCGTCCCGTCAGTCTCGTAGACGTTGATTTCCTTGAAGCACTCCATCTCAATCATCTACAAAAGGACAGGAGGTTGAGTTATGTACCCGGATAACTTTCAATTCCTTTTTGTTTGGTTCTACAAAAGGCCTGTGCGTCAGTATAAGGGTAGGTGCCATTTATTTATAGCACAACCCTCTCTGCAGGTAGATGTTTAAGTATCTATCTGGATTGGGCATTTAGGATATAAATGAACACCTCCACACCTCGTCTCATACATATTCAGTAACTTGACTCATTCACAGGCAATGGCATTTTCACATTTCAAGAATTTATATTCAATTTATCCTTCTACATTACTCTTAAAAAGGGAGGTATTCTTCCTTAAAAGGGCTTTCCACACCATTATAACTGTAAATACATCGATTTTAAAATCGTTCCAACTCATGTGGATGGCGAGTCCACACCACAACTATAACAGCAATGACGGATGTAGACGATATTGTTGGGATCACTTTCAGAACAACTGACAGAAACACTGACAGCCAATCAAAGTCCAACCGAATTGACAGGGTGTGCAACCAGCCAATTTGTCGTGCTGGGAGACACCAACAGGCAAAAAAAATTTCAATAAGTATTGCGGACAGAAAATATGTCCAAAGACGATTTTACTAATCCACCCTGTTGTGTGGAGCACATACACCTTCCTATTGCTCAGTGCTACGGTTCAGAAATTAGTTAACCATTTTATTTTCTCTTTTACAAAAGGCGAGAAGGAAAATCAAGTATTATAAATATAACGGAAGAACTAACAGTTAATATCGCCTCCTTGTGATTATTATGCAAATAGAAAGCTCAGTACTTGTATGTATCTCATTTGAACGTGTATAAGTAGGCTCTGCATGCATACACAACACAGCTGGAGCCAAACGTTATCGTTTGCACTCATAGTTATCATTCTAGGTGTGAATGTCTCTTAATACAGTTATTCCTATATCACCAGTGCTGTACTGCGTTGTATCTGTCTGTTGTGGGACTGAACGATGACATCATCTCAGTGGCCTTTGCCTGCAGTACCTCGTTCTGCCACGGGATGGAGACGCTGCCTGTGACAAACTTGTGGTAGAAGTCATCGTCCGTGGGGTCAAGGTTCACGCCTTTGACAGTGGAGAACTGCTCAATGTCCAGGACGTCTTTACAGTACACGGCTCGGGGCTGTGAGAGAGAGAGAGCGAGAGAGAGAGAGCGAGAGAGAGAGAGAGCGCGAGAGAGAGAGAGCGCGAGAGAGGGAGCGCGCGAGAGAGAGAGAGCGAGAGCGAGAGAGAGAGAGAAAGAGAGAGAGAGAGAGAGTGAGAGAGAGAGCGAGCGTGAGAGAATAAAGACAAATGTGAAAAGTGTATTTATTTTGGATGAACGGGGGGAGGATACCAATTCTGAAATACTTTAAGTCAGATGGTTATTTTAACAACATGGTCGTCTTCACCCGCCTGAGGACTTTTTGCTGCTCTGTTTTCCTCAGTGAGACCCTACTGACCCGAATAACCAAAAATAGAAACACAGATAGCACTATCTACTTTCAACTATTGATTTAACCTCTGAGGCCGGTCCCTCTTCCTCACTTGGCTATTTATGACACTGAAAATGTAATGATTCCCTCAATGAACAGGCAAAAACCTGAGTACAGTACACAATAAAAGCTTAACTACATTCATCTAGGGAAGGGAGCGGGCCGCATCACACTCCATATTCACACTTCCAAATATGACCACAGCCATATACTGCTCACAAGCTCCACTGGAGGTATTAGTGATGATTACCGTAAAACATGGAAACTCTGCTTTACGTCGCTATAGACAGCATGTTGAATCCATTTTTTCAGCCAGCTTGGGATTTCAAACGACAACGCTGAAATCACACGCCTGCTTCCCACCGCCCCGACCAGCTGCCATGATAAGTAGCTTATACTGCCAGTGTTTGTTTACTTGTGACAATGGTATTTCCTTGTATGCCGATTTGCAGCGCTCTGAGGTTTTCAGGCCACAAGCTGTGAATCGAGCCTGTATGCACTGAGTATGCGAGTTTGTTTGTGTGTGTGTGTGCTGTGCTTACATCGGGGCTGAAGGGAGGGTCCAGCATGTTGGCCTCCAGCCGTTTGAAGTTGATGTTTCTGAAGATGGGGTGCTGTTTGACCTCTATGGCCCCTCGACCCTGACAACCCAGTCGCTCCTTGGGGTCCTTAGCCAGGAGCTGACACGCAGCAGGAGGAAGAGGAAGAAGCAGGAGATGTTTAAACGTTACCACTCTCTAAAGATGTGCGCGTTAACCCAAACAGCTTTGGTAGATAAATTAATGCAATTTAAAATTTCTCAGCAGAAACAGCATAAAACAAAACCAGGTCTTAATCATAAATCACAAAGAAAGGGTTGCTGGATAACTCCCGACAGTTTGACAAATCCCTCTAGTGCAATGTATACAAAACGCAAACATTGTCATAGTGTGCATGTAATCCTCTTTCCTATAATGTATCTTACCCAACGAAATCTAATAAAGACCAATGCAAATCCATGCACTCTGGGGTTAATACAGCACCATCATGGATAAAATCAGAGAGGGCCATTGCCGTATCCGTGAGAGCTTCTGGATAATATTACCACTGCACCACCTACAGTACAGCAGGCTTATGAAGTGGATGAGTGCCGTTTAGTGGTTTTGGCTACTAGTGGACACTCTCACTGGCCCTGTTTTCACCCAAAAGCTGCCGTCTTTCACTATCAACAAACCTCACTTTTTCACCACATCTTCCTCTCTCTCTCTCTCTAGTGCCTTATTGTTTCTCTTTAAGCAACTCTTGCTCAATTTACACTCAGGGTTCAAAGCAGACTCTCACTCTCTGCTCTTGACAAGATCACTCATCTATTTTGAGCTGTGGTAATAGCCATCTCTTTGACATGGCAGAGACTGTGTCCCCCCCCTCCCCCATTCTCTCCCCTTCCTTATTATCTTTCTCCCATTTCTTGCTGAAACCTCTCTTCCCCCTCCCCCCATCCTCCTCTCCCTGGGGAGTCTTTGATTCTGCTGAACCTCGGGTCAGAATGTTCCACCGCGTCACACAAATAAACGTCCCGTCCCCTCCTGCTCAGAGGCAAAGCAGCTCAGTGGCTCCCTCTGGCAGAATGGTGAGATTGTGAAAGACAGATGAGAAGACTTCAAGCTTATAAAAAAAAAAAAAAAAACATCCGATCTCCTTAATCCTGCACTAATTCATATTTGTATATTAACATTGGGTGAACATTACATTACAGGTCATTTAGCAGACGCTCTTATCCAGAGCGACTTACAGTAACTAACAACTGAACTAGCAAATCGGGGCTAAGTGCCTTGCTCAGGAGGCCAATGGTGGCAGCCTGGTGTTGAACTCACAACCTTCTGGTGATCTATTTGAAAGACTAGACTAGACTACCAACTTACTACGTTTATTGTAAAAAGGGTCACTCATAGTAACCAAGTCACAGAATGATCAACACTGCAGGTCCCCTCAGCTCTACAGAGCAATTTAGCGCCTTTCAGCTCATTGTTTTGGTCTTTAGGGCTCGCCAATTTACGGTTTGGTTTCAGTCCCCCCGGTCTTGTCACCTGTCCAGCACCAAACGCCAGACAGACAAAGATAGCATCTAGCTGCTGTACACAGAAGAGGAAATAAAAACACATGCTGATGTTGCTCCTTATCAGCTCGATGTGTAAATACAGTTTTCAAACTTTAGAATGTGATAATGTGTCAGTATTGTGTTTTGTGGCGGCATGTTCCACTGTCTCTGATTGGCCAAAAATAAATCCATTAATACATCAGTTATCCAAAATTAATTTGTTCAGAAACATCTTTCAAAAATTGTGAATTGTGTTAACAAGTGTTTACACTTCTAAACCAAAACATAGAAATAGAAATGTGTCAATGCAAAAAATAGTTTGTTGTGATTAACTTCCCACAACCCTACACAGACAAGAGGATGTACTAAACTAAAATTAGAGGATCTTGGCAAAAATCAACATGGTATACAATATTATCATCTAATATTGAAATAGAATTAAAACACATAGTTCTTCAAGTACAGAAAAATAAATGTAGAATGCCAAACATCTCTTGTAAAGCATGCCTCATTGAAAGTGGAAGACTTTTTAGCCAGAAGCTACTAAATTAACAAAATAAAATGTAGTTCAAGGAACCCCGTTTTTCCAAAACAGGAAAAGATATCATGTTCTTTGCAATGAAATACTGTCAAACAAATGTTGCTTCCAACATCTCCCTGTGCAACTTCTGCTTTTCATGCGTCACTGTGTCTACTAAGTGAGTGGTAGAACATAAAAGGTGCTCACCTATTGAGGCCACTGCAACTTATTATATTAATAAAGGTTGTTATTTATTGCAGTAATATAACCCTGTTCATGTCGTTTATCAAGATGTGAACTTGAAGTGTCATGCCTATACTGAACTGAAATCCATCAGTAATGTTTTTTCTGCATACTCCTGTAATTCCACCACCTCCACATCTATCCATGTCCTCATTTGCCACTAGCCTCAAAGTAATGTGGTAATGTCCTGTCCTCCCTTTGTCCTTTTTTCTCTCTCTTTTCCTAATCCCACAGCCATCTGTCACCTCCATCTCCTCACTCTCACCTGTCTGCAGATGTCCTTCGCCTCCTCTACGAACTTATCAGAGTACTCCTCCTGGTCCTCGCGCACTCGTCTGTCCACCTCCTCCCGCTTGACGCGCTCCTTGCGCTTGCGGAAGGGCGACTGGCCCTGTATCATCTCAAAGATCAGGCAGCCAAGCCCCCACCAGTCCGGGCTGACGGTGTAGCTCTCGTTCTGGATCACCTCGGGAGCTGAGGAGTGAGAAAAGAGAGGTCAGTTCAAGTGGAAGAGAGAAGGTAAAGGAATGGTCTCAGTGGTTTTAGTAAAGAACGACAACAGGCTTGACTAAAGGAGGAGGTAGAAGAGGGTTAGCCAAATTCTTACCCATGTATCCAACTGTGCCCACTCTCCCTCGTATCGTCTCCCCTTCAGGGATTTGAACAGCAAGGCCCAGGTCTGAAATTCGGATGTGTCCTGAAAAAGAACCACGGATTTATCACCTAACTGAGATCATTGTGAATGCACATACTTTAATCAAATGCACACTACAGAGGAATACATTTAATTCCCCATGTATCAAAAGTTTTGTAAAACCGATAAGCCACAGACCCCTGACAATACCCATGCCACACTTAAACGATCTTTTATGATAGAAGTGTGAAAGAAAGAGAACAAGGAAAGTAGGAGCGTAAGAGAGACATGAAGGACATTCCTCTATTTTGAAGATAACAACATGCTACAGAGAATAGATGATACAGGAGCATGACTCAGAAGAAGAGGAGAGCGTGATGTGAAGAACTTGAAGAGATGACTTTTTTTTTCAGCCTGTGAAAGACGTGGGGAGACATTCTGCTGCTATGCTTGCACAATATAAAGTGGACTAGCTACAAACTGCTTGTGAGGTATGGGCTACATCAAGAAGAACAAAAAAAAAAATTAGAACATACCACGATCATCTAGAAGTATGTTTTCAGGTTTCAAATCCCTGCGGACGAAAAAAAAACAAAACAGAGAACACATTAGAGAGTCATTCTGTTGATAAAGTGCTCGTATAAAAATAGAACTTCCATTTGAGGATATAACAATAAAATCCTGGATAAATATTTGTATCTTTTATTAACTTGTCATTTTGTTGACATTTCATTGTCTTTTATTGCCCGTGTGCTTTCACAATCTCTTGTGTGGATTAATAGAAGGCTTATCTGCACACACATATCTTTATTTGCTTTATTTGTTATCATGCGTTATGTTGGACTCAGCTATATTCCTGTTCTTCAACAGTGTAACAACAGAACTTCCTGACTGAGGATTTTAGGCTCCTAAAGTTAGCCTCTTCTTATAGATCTCATCTTAAAACTCATTTATATGTGAGGGCCTTTTCTGAGCCCTTTTTAACTAACTTGCCACGTTGTTATGTTGACTTTATTCCAACCCTCTTTTAAGCCAAATCATTGTCTCATCTAATTTTTTGTGCAAAAAATAAATAAAAAAAAGTTTTATTTATCACAATAGCTATAAATCTGGGAAAACTGGGACACTATTAACCAATGCCAAGCTCAACCACAATGGCAACTGTGAAGTTTACTGTAACACATGCAGAGATCAAGGCACACTGTGTGTTTATATGACTCTGTGGGCCATGTGTATGTGGGTGCATGCGTCCACTAAGAACACCAGTGTTTATGTTAGCATTACTCCGAGGCTCCATTGAGTGAGACAGGTGCATGACACCTCAGTGAAATCAGTACTCCATTAATCCAATGACACTTCATCATCCAGGACTTTCCATTTGCACTGATGCCAATCTTACTCGACTGCAAACACTCATGTGGAATATATCTTTTCATAACACCGGAGCTGGTACAAATAGTCAGACATACAGTTTATGGTTTGGGATAAAGGGGTATTCCACAGATTTACTACGGCACTTCCATAAAGTTTGGGCACTTTTGGGAGAGATTAAAAGAAAGTAATGGTCAAAATCATAGCAGCAGAGGCTGAGATATCCTGACCGTCGAGCTTCAAAATCCTATCCTACATTTCCCATGATGCAACTGGGCAGTGCCTTTCATTAGACCCTCACTGCGGGTCAAAAGCTACTTCCTTCAAACTCCACACCCTCAGATTTTTAACACAGGCTTTCGGTCAAAAAAGTAAAGTCTCTTTCTTATTTTTATTATTTAATTTTCACTATTTATCAATTTATTCATAATTATTTGTATGGTTTTATATTTTAAATACATACGCACTACAAGTACTACTAGTACTATTTGTTTTTTTCTAAAAAAGAGAAAATGTTACGTTATCCTTGTTATCGGGAGGTTGGGGCTCTTTCAGGCCCCTAGGGATATTTATTTCATGACAAAAATGGGAAAGCCTTGTAATTCTTCATTTCTGTATATATTTTTTTGTATTCCCAATAAAAAAAAGATTAAAAACAATAAAATAAAAAGTAAAGTCTCAAGCCTTTTTTAAGAGAACCCCGATGTAATCACTATGACATCATCTGGGTTATTTTCTCAGCTTTTAGAAAGCTCCCTTCAGAGCCACAGAAGACACTTTTGTTACTGGTCGAGTAGCACTTCTCATGGCAAGTAAACTGAACTTCCTGTGTGAAATCAGTGGAGTGCCAGGACATTTAGCCAGTTGTGGGCATATTCTCTGTTGTACAACGAGCTTACATAATGTTGTTCCGGGGCTGTAAACCTCAAAACCGGTCCACAGAGACATAGATCCTCAAAATACCCCTGAAATGTTTCCTTCAGCCTCGATGCTTACTGCTGTCCTAATAGGATAGTAAAGATGGCCCGTCTACAGCATTACTACAGTACTATAAGATAAGATATATTTTCTAATACATTTTTTTTTACTTGATTCCTCATCTACAACTGCTCCAGCACCGTTTCTGCCCCCCATGCGACCTAACCTGTAGACTATCCTCTCACGGTGCAGGTCCTCAAGGCCACAGCAGATCTCAGCAGCATAGAAGATGGCCCTCTGCTCGTCAAAGCCCGAGTTCCCCATGTTGTAGATGTGGAACTTTAAGTCGCCGCCATTCATTATGGTCAACACCAGGCACAGCGCATCCTTGGTCTCATACGCATATGCTAGACTAACCTGGAGAGGGAGGCAAATTTGGGGGAAGCGGTAACAAGGGAAGTGAGGGACCAGTCAAGGAGTCGGTGTAGAAGAGGGCATGAAGAGAGAAAGGGGGGGGAGGAGGAGGAGGAGGAGGAAGAGGAGGAGGAAGAGGAAAGAGCAGTCATAAGAGACGGGGTGGCTAGAGGAACATGACTGTTTCATTTATGCCCCAAATAATCATCCATTATCCCAGAAGGAATGTACACAAAGAGAGATGTATCACAGATATGGAAAACTAGAAGCTTCTTCTCCACTTCTTACTCCATTGCCTTGTGTCCTTTCCCTATAATCCCACCATCTATCTCTCTTCTCTCCTTTCATTCCCACCAGCCCCCCCTTCTCTCTCCTCCCCCCCCCCCCCCCTGTGGGTCAGTGACACGCAGGGTACAGTGTGTGTGCATGTGCTGTTGTGTACAAGCAGGATGTTGCTGCCATCGGGAGGATTCCCATCTGCTCCAGACAACATATTCAGAGACGGATGACAAGAGAGGATGGGAAAAATTCTCATGGGCCAAATGAACAGCACACACTTACATTTACATACTGTACTTAAACAAACACACAAATGTGAACTACAAGCCCAAGCAACAGTCTTAAACACACTCCCAAAAATCATATTTATGCATTAGCAATGGACAAATCTATTGAACTTGGCAACGCAAAACAATGGCCTGCTGAGAGTATTGTCTTTAAAGTGTATAAAACACTAGGAAAGGATATCCAAAAAGCCTCCTAATACTAAAAGAAGCTCAAAGTATTTCAATTGTACAATCAAAATGTCCACCAATGTCCGACATCTATGCTAATGCCAGAACTGAAGAAAACCCGAGGTAATCAGCTGAATGAAAGTGACTTTACTCCCAGAGGGGGTAAATCATAACATCACACGTGTTAGGGAAACAGAAGTGTTTCAGTTTTTAAACAATTTTATCGAATTGGCACCAGTATCAAAACATTTCAAATGATAGCCAGCGAAATCAGCATCAGAGCGAGGAAGC
>CALSCE010003134.1:7430161-7448536 GCA_943593645.1 Bovichtus variegatus
ACACACACACACACACACACACACACACACACACACACAGTTGTTGTGTTTTGCAAGACCCATCTGCCCATCTCTCTGTGTTCAAAATATTCCTTTAAAATCGAGCTGAGACGTGCTTGAAAACTGACCCTTGTTTTCACAGCGTCTTGAGGGAGGAGGGAGGGGAGGGAAGGACGGCGAGGGAACATGGTGAGACTAAACTTGAGCAAGACGCGCAGAGTTTGAGTGAGTAAGAGGACAGACTGAAAGGTTAATCATCTATATGTTATCTACAGCTGTCTCTCAGATGAAGGGCCCACTGGTTAATTTCATGGCCACGCTGAGGGAGCAGGAAAAGCAGGCCTCTCCAGCACTGAGTGAGCCCTTGGGTGGGGAACACACAGCACATATTACACCTCGAGGATTATTTTTGATAAGACAACACCTTCAAGTCATATATGAAGGCAGGACTGACATAAAATTTAACCAAGGGCAAACGCCACAATTGTGTTTCTAGGAAGGTTTCAGAACAGCACACTGATAAAGCATGAAGGACCTTTGATATTTAACACACTTGCTACTAGACTGCGACTCTGCCAGACCTCTTAAAACTCTTTTTAGAGAAACTAAATCTTTATTTGAACCATAAGAACCTGTAAATACACTCAGCCGTACACATTGTTAAAATCCGACAGGCAGCTGGGTTCTCACAGGAAGAATGGCCATTTAACATTTAATAAGGCAGCTGGAACAACGTCCCTATGATGTTCACAAAGTGCATCAAAAAGTGCCTCTTCATGCTTAGTCAGCTTGCCAAGAAATTGTGCTAATGAACATCCCAGTAGCCACCCAGGCTAAGCGTCGCTGCTAGTGTCATGCAGCATAGCAGTGCGTACGCAACACACTGCATCTCGCTCTCCGCACAGCCCATTTGTGGGTGTAATAACTGTAAAAGGAGTCCCACATCAAGGGACAGTCACAAAGCAATGTGTTTTATGAGCCTCAGCTGGAGGAAACACCCCAGAGTGATGACAACAAGTGTTAGCCCAGCTATGACCACAAAACTAATAAAGCTACGCTGGCTAACGTCACAGGAAAAGCCTCACAAGTGGTCTGAGAGGACCTGCTAGCCTACAATTTGAAAGGGTGGTGGAGAAGGGGCAGAGAGCAGGGAGAGGTTAGAGGCACCAACAGCAGAGGTATATCCTCTTACAGGTCTAATGTTCTACGGCAAAATAAAAATCTAAAAATCAAAGCGTCCAACTTGTAAGGTGGAAATGAGTTACATAAACAGGATTAGATTCTACAGGAATGCGAGAACTGGACTGTCCACATTCCTTCCTTTTTATGAAGACAGTACATGAAAGAAACATGGCAGAAAAAGGCCTCGTGAAATTTGATTTCAGGAAGAGGGGTTTATGGCCAGTCACTCTTTACAAATGCATATGAAAATATGCTTGGAAATGTAATAGGTTGTGAACATATGTTCATGTCCCTGTTGCAGACAAGTTTGTATTGAAGGGAAACACAACTTAAATCATGTTCCTCTCTGCCCTTTAGATATTTTCATTGCTTCTTAGCACAGACAGATTTCTCTACCAAAGCTTGAATCTTTGAAACTGAGACCGAGAGGCAGTGACGGCCATTAAATTAAGGTTTACTAGTTCATTTCACTTAATAGCTGCCGATTTTTATCCACTCAAAAATTACATTTTTCATTTCACACTACGCCGATTTTGGGTCAATTGTGTACTTTTGAGTAGTGCATGTTCCTTATTTACAGATATGGAGAATTTAAAGTCACATTAATGCATTATCAATGCTTTATTAGAGCTTAATTATAGATTCATTAAAGCTGAGAAAACAAAAGCAGTCGTTAGCACCTCATGTTTGCCATTTTACAAACTTTGAGCAAGTTTAAAAAGGACAAACCTTAATAGACCAGAATGCACTGAAGACATCCAACATGCTGTGTTTTGACTAAGGGGTGCAACTAACCATGCACCCACCACTGCTCTCTACACCAACTATATTTATAACTCACAGCTGAATGCAACAAGTAAACATCGGCTCTCAGGGAGCTCTGGGAAATGCAGTCAACTGAAGTAAACGCAGCGGTAACAAACTCCAACTTTACAGATATCAATTTTAGGGAGTCACCAACTGACACGATTTTGTTTGTATGTCCAATCTAAGAAGAATTTAGGAAAATTGCAACGGTTTAACAAAACTATTCCTGTAGACTGCTGATATTGAACAATGTCAGAGAATACGGTGGTGGATTTGTTTTAAGGACGCAAGGATGTACAACTTCAGCAATGTCTTAACCGTTTACAGCATCATGGTTGAGATTGGGGTTAGCATCCGTCGACTTTTCAGGTCTGAAAGAGGAAAATATGTCGGACAAACATTTTCAGCACGCCTTGCTTCCTCATTGAGATACAACTGTATGTTCAGCTACAAGAAACATAACATAACATATCAACATTTGTTCGCCATTTTATACAAACCATCTTTTTTATCTGAAATTGATCAAAAGGACCCTCCAATCTGGTTGTTAAAGAGCTCCGACAAATGCATGTAATGGAAGCAGGATATTTTACAGCTGAAGTGTAAACACAATTTTTCTCAACCGACTTCACACTGCCATCTGCTCCGCTATGATAGGGAGCTCTGCCAACTCAGGTGCTGCAAAGTATTGTAAACAGTGGAGTCTGCGGGACCAACTATGATAACACTGTTTCTAAATGATCTCAAGTGCTTTAAACTGCAATATGTACTACAGGTTTTCTGTAAAATATAAGCCAATATATGCACAAATACAGTCTGTAATAAAAAAACACAACATTAGCTGCCAGAACAGGTCATCCAATATATCAGTCAAATTCTATATTTTATAGGTAAATATTGAATATGGGTACTCATTCAACAATGTGAAAAGGGTTTAGACTGTCAATATATTTAATGAGGAGATACCTCTGATGTTATACTGTATGACACTGTGTGGTATCATACTGTTGAAAATAACTATCTAATGCTTGGCTTAGGTTCTCATCCACATAAACTGTGGGCTGCATCTATGCAAAAGTTATCGTCTTGGTATACTCACAAACACCATTTTCCAAAACTTTCAAATATATTCTTAGGGGAACTATGGCAATAACTTTTTCCGACTGTCACCTCTTGTAGTCTGAGTGGCCCTAAGACAAAATAAAAATAGAAATACCGGGAAATTAGTTGGGATTTCCTTTCCACATTATGTACAAAATGTATGTATACATTTCACAGAGGCAGGGGTTGGGAGTGGCGGGAGCAGTGACATCTCTACAACACCAAACCACTTCCCTTGACGTGTCATTTCAACTGCGGCAAACTGGACACACCCTGTCATAACAACTCACACTCTGGCCACCCAGTTTCACATCCACAGGTGTGTAAAAGTCGACTTAAAAAAAGTCAAAAGTTATGAGCATCTTGTGAGCAGACTCGAAGGTCTTCTAGGCACCAACAGACATGTAGGATGCTTATTAAATCAAGAGTTAATTCTGGGACGGAGAACGCTGCAGATCGACAAACAAATGATTGTTTATGCACCATGCATACTTATTAGTACGCCGGGAAACTGTTTGTCATTTCCCGTATCCACAACGAGGTCAGAGAGTTACAGAACAACTGATTTAATGTCCTGCTCAAGGACACATCAGCAGGGCAAACACTTGCTGACTCAGTGGCTTGGACCCTGCTCATGCAGCTGGTAGACTTCCTCCCTGCACCCCTGTGCTGCTTGCAGAGGCCTTGATGCCGAGTAGCACAAAGGGGATTGAGGAGAGAATACTTTTTTTTTTTTTTTTTTTTTTTTTTTTTTTTAAAGGCAGATGACCTCTGAATCCACAGGAGCAGTTTTCTGTCTGGATTTGTGTGTTTGGGGTTCGCTCGTGACATTGCCAGTGTTCGACAACTGTCATTGTGACATACTGAAACACTTTGACAGCTGCAAACACCCACCTCTGGAAAGCCTAATTAAAATCAAATTAGTCTCCTGTGTACCTTAAAGGGATAAATTGGGAGCCATTAGCTGTTTTAATCTGAGTGCTAATTAACACAGTGAATGGTATAGCAGGGAGAAATATAAAAAACAACACTGATCCTTATTAACACTGCAAGTACAGACAGTTTTCTTTGTTAATAAATCTATTATATTTTCCAAAAAATGTAAATGCTGACATTACTAGGGCTTTCTTCGAACCTAAGATATTCTTAGTCGATTTACACTCATATGATTTTGTCGACTAATCGATTTCATCGACAGATCTGTAAAACTGAGTTTCTCCACAAAACATCATGCAAAAGCACCACTTAAAATCTTGTGTTTCCCAGATATGTGCTCATAAGTGTCTTGGAAATAAGTTTTTCAGCATAAAAAAAAAAAAAAAAAAAAAGACAAATTGACTAAAGAAATCTTAGTCGACTAAGATCAAAAAGATTACATAGTTATGAGAACAAATAGCTAGTTGGCATTTCAACTTCATAAACGACTCAAATGTTTACTGAAAATCTCAATAAATGTTGTGTCAAATGACCACCGGATTAATCACCAAATGTTTCTGCACAAATCTTACCACTGAAGCTAAATAAATGATGGTGAAAGACGTGCCAGGCTCCTTCTACTCTCTGTGTGGTTCATACACTCATCCCTGAGGGCCTTTTGGAGGCCCTGACTGAGGACACCGACATGTACTGAGCCTGTAGATCCGATCAGTGTACAATACCCTCACGGGGTAAACCTCATGACAATACCAAGCACCATTTAACGGCAGGTAAAGGAAAGCCTGATGCCTCGTCAGGAGCAGCTGCTGCTATGAAATGGATTCACTGCTGCTGTGAATCCATTTCACAGCAGTGTTGGCGTTTAGTCTTGAATTGAAACGCAGTCCTAATATAATGCAAACCAGAAGCAGGGAAGGCCTCTCTGCATATGCGCGACCCCTGATCCATGTATGGGCGACTTTACAGTCGAATAAAACGCATCAACTTGGACAATATCCTCGTAGGCCATAGACCCTTACAGGCTAGTGTCCAATCAGATTGGAAGAGAGTAAAAAAAAAACACAAGTGGGAAACCGTTGAGCAGTAATAACACATTTTTTACCTTCCTCTGGCAGCTGATACAGTGTTGTACACCCACCCTGCGCCCACTCACTGGCTACAAAGTAGCCTCTCTGCTCTGCCATCTCCTGGAAAACAGATGGATACTCGCCTCTTTTCCACCTCCAGGTGAGCTGCTGCGGGATCACCGGCCCACAGAGCAGCGTGAACACCCGGGGCTATAGCGCCTGGGCCGCCGGGGTACATGATGGGCCTTCTTCCAGTCTCCCACCGCATCTACAACCTCCACTATAGTGTTAATCCTTACTCCCAGTGATTCAGATCAACAACCAAACGGCAATGCAGTGGCATATGTCTGCGTCAAATAATACAACACGTTCATTTTACATTCCTAATTGGGCTTTAAAAACACACCGAAACCTACAATGACAGGTAAGAAGGGGCTGTATTGAGGCACAGAGCCCCACTGCGCAGCTATATTTTGGTCCACACTCAATACCAAGTAATGTGAATACCATTAAATATCCGTTATGTCATCGTACATTGTAAATACCCACAAAACAACTGGTGCTTGTGTGAAAAAAAATGTGCACGACAGCCTCTAATGCAACGCTGCCATCTAAGCGCGATGCTGCAAACACTCCCTGCGTTGTTCATCTCAAGCCTGCTTGCTGGGCCTTCTGTTAACCTGCCCGGTAAATATGTGTGTTGTTAGTGTACAAACAGCTGATTTAAACGGAATACGGTTGGTGTTCGCCCGGAGACAAAGCGCTGCGCAGGAACAGAGAAAGCAGAAAATCCCAAGTAGGATAGCCGAAAGCTCAGGCTTGGTCCATGGACATATCTTTGAGGTGGGGGGGGGGGTACATTTTAAATTCTTCTCTTTTTTTTGCCATTCAGCTGTGCTTACCTTCTCTTGCCTTCAGGAGAACCGTGTTGGCCACGATATTTTCAATCTCCATTGTCAGAATGTGAATCCCGAGCAGTCGCGATACATTTCACTCAGCGGAAAAAGACGGTTTTTCTGATCAAACGTGCCGACGACGGTGAGGCTGCTGCACGCGCACAGGGCGAACGCGGCACTGGCGCATAGTAGGTGTTTAATAGTGGTCGTCGTTCCTCTCCATTGCAAGACGTTTTATCAAACCCTACCTACGGAACTGTATGATTACGACGGGGCTTGTTAGCATTCACAGCCTGCCTCCCTTCCCTCTGCCTGCCTTCCTTCCTGCTTCGACTCCCTCCTCCTCCTCCTCCTCCTCCACCACCTCCTTCTCGCCCCTCCTCTGCACAACGAACCAGCGAGAGTAGGAGGGATCAATTTACAACCAGTGCAACCACACACACATTCACACACAAGTGAATTCATACATACATGCATGCAATTTCCTAGGCTCCTGGAATTATGGAGGGTTATGCCATTTATTGTGTGGCAGTTTTGGATTAAAACGTGCTCGTGTGTGTGTGTTTCTACAAGTTTCCCTCAGGCATAGTAGTCTCCTCGACCACAGAAGCCTACTGGAAACACCTAGAAAAAGAGATGTTTCCTTTAAATAATCATTAAAAATGGCTTTTTATCCAAACATGAATGGACATACTAATGAGTAAACGTTTCCTCTCCATGATTTCCTGCTATACAGCTGTTTCATGTGCTGCTGGCTAATGCATTGTTAGGAAACATGAATGCCTTTGGCCTGATACAGTCCTCTTATTGTGTGAACAATGGCGTGAGGGTTTTAAGTTGTCACATTATGCCAGGTCTGGAGAAAAGAGATAACACACCGGTTTTTCTCCTCCCCACAGCCACACTGTGACCCAGAATCCCTCTGGGCTTTGTAATCTGACTTGTGGATCAACTGGGCCCACAATGCTTTGACAAGAGCCGCAAAAAAAGATAGGAGGGAAGTCGTGTGCCTCATGTAACATAATGTATGACATTTGTTCTTGAAAAGGTTTAGAAATGCATACATGTGATGCTTGAGAATAAACTTTAATTAGCAGTTTCACTTTTTCATTTTACTACTAGGGTCATAAAGGCATTACAGGGAGGCCTGAGGTTATCTGTGGAGCAGGAAATTGAGGAACTCAAAGGTCAAAGGTCACAAAGGTCAAGGACTTTTATCTTCACATACTCACTGATTTTATTAACAGAGAATGTGTCATGTTACTGGATCAATCAAAACATGATCTGTCTTCATGTTTGACTGTTGGACATATGTTTAAAAGCAGGAAGAATTAAATAAAATAAAAAATGTTTTGAATACAAAGAGCTTTTTGTGAATCGGTGTGTCTGCTCAGACATCAATTCAATAATTGGTGATAGTTTGTTCTCACACCAGCCTTTAGACATTATCACCATTATCAGTTCGTAAAGAAATGGGATGCTGGTTATGGGACATATACAACAACCAAGGTGCCTATACATAATGACAGAATTAGTGATTAAATGAGATTGGCAAGGAGATCTGATCTCAGTTTAGAGATTCAATTTAGAGCCATAGAGGCCATGATATCACAGGTTTGGATCTGAGGAAGTAATATGTCATACTTAAATGTCTCAATTTATTTTCACTTTCTATCTAAGGTATTTTCCTCATCAGAGGCACAAGTTGTGGATGCATCTTAGACAGGTAGGTGTTATTACTCTAACTATAACCCCTCAGTCAGGATAACATCAGAAAAAAGAGACAGTCTGTAAATCAACCTGATTAAAATTATTTCACCATTTCAGTAATACATCAGCACATGGTTGCTTGTCTGGAACAACGTAAAACCACATTACTGGACAGATAGTGTTACAGATAGTCCACATATATTCGATGCTGCCATCTAGCGGTGATAATGCATAAATACAGAAAGCCCATTACATGTAGTAGTCATGCAAAATGCTTTTATCCCTTTATTACTTTATTATACATTTTTGGCTTTTCATACATTTACATTTTTTTTTCTCGGAAGTTCAAACTCCTATAATAATAAATCTATAATAAACTGTGTAGCCAAAATACAGCGACTCAGACCCTTAAAGACAAACATGTAAACATGAAACCCAATAAAACCATAATTTCTGATCCCACAGCCATTACAGCATAACATTATGTATTATATTACATCAGGCTTTCAATTGGCTTCACATTTGTAGTTTTTGTTATTTTTCACCAGATTGAGCCATTTCCTCATGTTTGCCTGACAGGGCTAATGCATGCTAATATCCTTGTTTCCTGCACAAAAAATAGAAATGCATCAAAATGAATGTTGTTGCTAATCATTGACGTATCCAACACTGTGAAACATTTTTATTAAAATTCCTACCAAAATACTCAGATACTGTATACATCTGAGGTACTATAAATATAAAGCTTCTGTTAAAAACCACCCACTTTAATCCAGGTCCAGATATGTTTGTGACATAAACAGACACAGATGAAGATAGTAGCTTTGCGTTACACCCTTACCAACTGCAACAGTAAATGCTGCTTACACATTGTTGCATGAGGGGTAATCATTTTATTACATCATATGTAATATCGTATCTTACAAGTTTTGGAAAACAGGGTCCATTTTTCAGAATTGAAAAAATGCATTAAATACATTTACTTTATCCTTGTTTCATGTCATTCTCCATCGTTCTGTCCCCTCTTTCCTGTCCCCTCTCTACTGTCTGCCCTCAGATAAAGGCACAGCATTTACAAAGGATATTTTAGTAAAAAATGGTTGATATGAGGGCTGCTTTATCATGCACCCACTATATTTTGTGACAAAACAAACAACTCAGATTTTTACCTTAAGTAATGCTTGTGGAAACAGTTTTTTTTTTTTACATATACTGTAAAATAAAAATAGTCTAGATTAACCTAAAACCTATAGAACGCTGTGTCTTGAGTAAATCAGAGATATGGGGGATACATTACATTATATTACAGTTAATTTAGCTGACGCTTTTGTTCAAAGCGACTTGCAACTCCGAACAGCAAGAATCTTCCAAGAACATTAGCTTCAAATAGGTGTAGTCATATAAGTGCAGTACAATAGCTTCAAATAAGCCAACCCAATGTAAGTGCAACATACAAAGAACAACATTTATTTTTTTCATTGGCCGAGGTGCAGTCGAAACAGGTGGGTTTTCAGTCTGCGACGGAAGGTGTGAAGACTTTCTGCTGACCTGACATCAGTGGGGAGCTCGTTTCACCATTTTGGAGCCAGCATAGCAAACAGACAGGTTTTATTTGAAGGGTATCTGGGTCCCACTCGCAGTGAGGGAGTGGCGAGCCGATTGGCCGATGCCGAGTGAAGTGAGCTGGGGATTGTGGTTCGACCATGGCCTGGATGTAGGAAGGGCCTGATCCATTCACAGCACGGTAGGCCAGCACCAGAGTCTTGAAGCAGATTTGGGCAGCCACTGGTAACCAGTGAAGGGAGCGGAGGAGCGGTGTAGTGTGGGAGAACTTGGGGATGTTGAAGACCAGTCGGGCTGCTGCATTCTGGATGAGCTGTAGAGGTCGGAGGGCACATGTAGGGAAAACCTTAAGTCAGAAGTTTGTAACACACTATTTCTATTTTCAGTAAGCAACTATTCATCTTGATGCCAGAGGCAAAACTCAACAACAGATTTAAAGGTTCAATATGTAACTCCCAGCCACCTGCTCCAAAGAAATAGAGGGGGGGGGGGCAGTATTTCGCCTCTGAACTGGGTCCATACAATCTCTAATGTTCATATTTTAGTTGTAGTAGTTTGGCACATTTATTGTAATCTAATTTATTCTTTATATTGTGTATTGCATTTACTCCTGTGTAACGCCTGTCAGTCAGTCAGTCAGTGGGCAAGAATACCAGAATCCAACCAAACTGCTGAAACTCTGAGAGCTAAAAACTCTGCTGTCTTATAATCTTCACGTGATCATCTGAGTTTACTGAGCACTGATGTTAACCGGGGCTGTAGTCCGTGTAACGTTACGTTACTTTGTTTATTGGACTAAATCCAAAGTGGCAGAAACTAGAAAACGACGGCATATTCGTCTCATCTTCCCGGAGGTGGTGCAGCCAGGAGAGCAGCTCGCCAGGGAGGAGAGAGGTCGCAGAGCCGGCACTCTGCAGCCGCCTCTGTCACACGCAGCCACAGTCAGCAGCCGGAGAGACTTGAGCTCGGCCAGAAGAAGCCCCAGCCCTGCAGTCACAGCGGGCTGCTGGACCTGTGTGACAGCAGCAACAGGGAGTCTGCAGCTCCCCGGTGCTGAGGCTGAACCTCAGCTAACTGTTAACTGAAGCTACAGCGTCTCTCGGGGCTGCTGACAGATATACACTCAGAGAAACATCCTCCTGGCAGCTGTGAGGACGGAGCGAGGTGGTGCGGGTGGTTCTCGTTTCTGCCACTTTGAATGTAATCCAATAAACAAACTATAACACAGACACAGAACATGGCTGTAATATCTACAGTCAGGCAGCTGCACTTCTTCTCCCTCTGGTCTGAGGCAGACTGCAGCTACACTGACTCACTATCACCTCTAGAGGAACAAGTGGTATTACAGCCTGGACGGAGCGCAGCTACTCAGATGCTAACTTCAGTAGATATCTCTGCAACACAACACACAGACGTTGACATGAAGTCAACACTGTTACCTCTTCACATTCTGTTGACAATGTTAGTTAAGTGTTACCTTTTCATTCATGGTTTTCCTATGTGTTGTAGTTCAGGCTACATCCCAGACACTAGATGGTGCTGCTGACATAAAAGTGTCTAACTATGCCAGAATGTCACACCCACAAATGACATAAGGGTTTAGATGTTAGTTGTGGAATTTTAACAATTTTTACATTGTTACATTTTTATCAAACTCTACTTCTGCATGTACTGGGGCTTTTATTCTCTCATTGGTCTTATGTCTTCCTGTCGCTGCAGAAAGCAGGCTAAGATCCATCCGGAATGGAAATAAATGTGAAATTTACATCTTTGGGGAATGATGGCTCATAGTTGATTTGCAACAAGAGTCCGTCCTGAAGCTGCAACGAATAGTGACCTAAAGTATTTAAATAACAACAGCTTATCCTCCTCAAATTGACAGGCAAACTCAATAAGAGGAACAAAGTACATATTTCAAAAATAAGAAAATTGGTAATTTTTACTTATGATGTGAACTTTTAAGACATTTTCAATCAGGCCCAACATGTACTAATTCTCAAGGAGGTTCTTTGATCATAAAGGCGAATGTCTGATTAAGTCATATTTTCTACTACTATCGCTATCTTTTCCCAAAGTGTCCAACCCTGTCACACTAAACCAGAGTTTTTTCTATAATTGCTCATGCCAAGCCACTGAGAGAGACCACAACACACCATTTCATGATCCATTTGATTTTTACTTACAATCTTCTCAAAACTCAGGTCTCCTTGTTGTAAGACCACCTATAATACGGTAGCAGGCTTCCTCAGTGTCTCATATGAGCTGTTAGCAGACAGTATGTTTCATGTTTCCAGAACCCATGTTTCCAAACCCTATACAGTTTGACAAGGGGATGACAGAAATAAAAAATGGATGGTATAGTTGGTTCTATTTTGTTTAAATAAAACGTATTCACAAGTGCATTTAGGATGACGCTTGGATTTGAAACAGTATCAATGATTGCAACTAAACACATATACGGTACATAAGTACAGTTTTGAGGTACTTGTACTTCATGCTACTTTATATTTCCAGTCCACAACACTTCAGACAGAAATATCCCACTTTGTACTTCACTGCATTCCCTTTGAAGCTTTAGTAATAGTTACTTTGCAAATTAAGATTTGACATAATAATCAGCGTGACTGATTCAAATGCAGTGCTAGAGATTAAAATACCAAACAAGTAGTTACTTGCTTCTTACATATTAATGTGTCACTAGTAATATTTAAACAACCAATGGTGGAATGTAACTAAGTACATTTTTTCAAGAAATGTAACATTTTGAGGTACTTTACTTAGGTTATCACATGTTATGATACTTTTTGCTTCTACTTTAAGTGGGAAATATTGTACTTTTTTACGCCACTACATTTATCTGACAGTTATAGTCACTTTTAAAATCAAGATTTTATACATAAAACTTATGATCAGTTCATAAAATATGCATTGTTTTAGATTAAACTACACAACACTATATAGCCTACATTTTTTTGTAAAGGTAGAGCACAGCTTTTTAATACAGGACTTTCACTTTTAATGAAGTATTTTGCTACATTTATTTAAGTAAAATATCTCAATAGCTCTTCCACCACTGCCAATTGTATATAAATATAACATTCTGTATTCAAAGTCTGTAGCCTACTTCTTTTACTTTTCATAATGTATGTATATTTTGCTGATAATACGTACACACTTTTCATTATTACTTCTTCCGCTACTGAAGGGTTGCGGTCCACCTGCTCGCATTGAGCTAAAAAAAACAAATAAAAACTATCTCATATATTTTTTTTTATTCCCGAAGACTTCAGAGTTTAATGAACTGGAACCTGCAACTGAAAATAAAGCGTCTTCATTTGAATATTGTCAAGTTTTCCGACGTGCATTGTTAAAATCGCGCTGAAATGAGCGCCAGTCCGCCCGTGTTGATGTCTGCTGTTTCCTGGCTCTGCGCGTGTTCACGTGACCACTCAGAGAGCCCGTGCGCCTCTGAAGCAGCGGCGGACACTGAAAGTAAAGACAAACGCCGCAGTTTTAAGCTCAGTAGTTGCCAAATTACTTAGTTAGAGTGGACGCTTGTCAGTTTCGAGGATGTTTTCACTCGGGGAGAAAATGGAGTTTTTCATCGGAAACCCCTTTTCAACGCCCGTCGGTCAGAGAATCGGTGAGTCGCAGTTGCTTCTGAACTCTATGCTCGGAGTTGTTCACCGTTGGACTCAATATGACATTATTTGATTTACATAATCAATAACATGCTTCAGCATTTTTATTACCACGCTCACGGGGATGTATGAACACGTAGCAACACTTTTGACGCTGGTTTCCTTCTATAAAATGTTTAAAGATGAACTCTAAATTTGACAAAAACAAAAAAAACAAAAAAGGTTTAGAGTCAACGACACGACAGAGGCGGGACTTATTTGCCTCAATCTTTCGCGCGATTGGTTGCTGCAAGTTAAGTGACAATTACTTTGGCGAATTAAGTAGGCACTTCCTCAATCACTGATGTGTTTTGTCAAAGATACAGTTTCACATCTTATGCACCAGTGTTACTAGTCCTCTTCAACAAGCGTATATGTCAAGTTACACAACTTCTAAAGCAACAGGATGCTTGTTTTTGTCAGACCATTGGAAAAACTGTAAAGCCAACACATCCAGAGACAGACTTGAAGCCTGGAGAGATGTTTAGTCAGGACAGTCATGAGTAGTGAGAAATGTTACACACCCATCTCAAGCCTTCCTTCCTCTTATCTCATCCACTCGCTTTCCCACACATGAATGTCAGACGGGGTTCAGCTACTTCTGAGGCGAATGAGAACAGAAGCAGCTGACAGTCACATGAAGTGGAGAGAGCCGGTGGGAGGGAGGGTTTGGAAGTGTAGGGGGGTGTTGGTGGAAAGGAATGAAGGAGATTTAGAGACTTACGAAAAGCCTGTGAGGGGTGGAGGAGTGCAAAGAAAGCCAGCTTTGATTGCTAAATAGTTTGAAGGGAAATAATATGTAATAGGAATAGCTATAAAGCCAATTTTCCCAATCAACCTATTACCGTAGTTCCTATAAAAACAACACAGTTATCTGGAAGATACGACTTCACATGAGTTATATGTCTGTATTTGATTTTTGCCTATGCTGGTTTAAAGTGCCTTGTTGGATAAAGGTGATGGCAGGTATTTGACAACCAATCAGAATCATTATATGATGACAATTGTCGGTTTGTTTGCTTATGCTCTCAGTAAAAAGTCAATCAGCTGCGTCCACACAGTCCTCAAGAAGCAGATTTGATTGTTAAAAGGTCTCTCAACCCAATTTTACAAATGCAGATTATGGTTTTCACGTCACACAGTGTTACTCAGCCTGCGAAAACTGTTGTATAATATCTTATGTGGCTCTGGAGGGAGCTCTCTGAAGTCTGAGAACATGATGAGCTCTTCAGGCTCGGCCTTGCACACAACACGACAGCCTGCTTCAAGCCCATGCATCATGGATAAAATGACCATATGAATGTAATATGAAAGGTGTCTCTTGTCGTGATGAACCCATGGAGAATTAGGACTCAGCTCTTTGCTGCCTTTTAGCATCTTTCAGCTCATTGTTTTATTTTTTCCGGCACACAACTTTACCATTTTGGTTCACTCTCACTGTTTTCTTAGCTTTGTTTACTAACTAACACGACTAACACAACTCTAAATGAATAATGATATTGCTCCATATCTGCTGGATGCGTAAACAGGAAACTGTTTGCTAACATGTTCACCACAACAACTTTATAAGGTATATGTTAAAATTGTGTACAGCTCGTCGTCTGCCTCCAAGTGGCCAGAAATAACATTGAATTGACTGTGGATGTTTTTGTTTTAATCTTTAAATGTTTATTGTTGTTTATGTAGTCTCATGCATTTAATTTTCAATAGAAACACTTATAATTTAGTATCAATACTGCAAGTGCACTTTAGATTTTCCTCTTAAGATCCACAGATCCTACAAAGGAAACACCCTGATCATGTGGTGATCGTCTTTCCTCTATGAATGTATCAAGTGCAGGCAACGTGTCTTCTTTATTGTATGACATTTTAATCTTTTCATGTGGGGTTTTATCATGCTATACATTTTTTGTCCCAGCTGACACATTTCTACCAGAATGATTTCTGAAATACATACAAGACCAACTAAAATGACATGCATGACTTGTTATTATATTGCAGATATCCTGATATTAGAACAAAGCGTTATGGTTATTGTGACATTTTTCTATTTGCAAATCAGTATTACTGTACAACTGCAACTTCACCTGATTTCCTCTCTGTTCACAGAGCAAGCGACCAGCGGCTGTCTGCAGTCGGAGGACTGGGGGCTCAACATGGAGATATGTGACATCATCAACGAGACGGACGAGGGGTAGGCTGGTCACACGAGTAACATCGTTCTATCCCAATCTGGTGCATGTTGCCTAACCTTTCTGTACCAGGTGTAGGTCTCCTTTATTCTTGAATGTCTTTTTGCTGTGTCACTTCCTTTTTATGGTTTTGTTGCTACTGTATTTCTTTGCTTCTGGTTGTGACTAAATTACCTACTTATATTTAAGGCCAATCTCATAGTTTGATATGCAGTTTGATGCTAAGAGGAATGTCACTATAAGCCTTAAATGCAATGTGTTTGTAGTAGTGAGATGTAGCCAGTAAAAAGTCAAAATTTCTTTAGCTGTTGTGCCATAAAAGGGACCGTCTCTGTCTCTCTGTCTCTCTGTCTCTCTGTCTCTCTGTCTCTCTGTCTCTCTCTCTGTCTCTGTCTCTCTCTCTGTCTCTGTCTCTCTCTCTCTCTCTCTCTCTCTCTCTCTCTCTCTCTCTCTCTCTGACAGATTAGTGCTTCATATCTTTTTTGCTTATTTTCTCATTTATAAATATCTGCTCTTATTTTTCTCAGACCCAAAGATTCAGTCAAAGCTATTAAGAAGAGAATTGTAGGAAACAAGAACTTCAGAGAGATCATGTTGGCCCTTACGGTGAGTAATCATCTGTAGGTGATTTGTAAGGAAAGGTTTTATTCCTGTTTTTATGAGATCGGAATTGAAGGGTGTGAAAGTGTAATTTGAAGAATGACCGTTGCCCTGATTTGCTGGTGGCCTAGAGGCGATGGTGTCAGTGTGTATGCTTAGACAAGTGGCTAAATCATCTTTGAAGTCTTAGTGTGTGCATTGATACAATGTGAGAAAACGCTTTATTTTGGACTTTACTTGACTTGCATAGATTTAAATACATTTGCACATTTCCTTATATTGTGGACTGTATCACTGTAACGCAGGTTCTTGAGGCCTGTGTGAAGAACTGTGGGCATCGCTTCCACATTCTTGTGGCGTCGCAGGAGTTTATTGAAGGAGTTTTGGTGCGTTCCATTCTGCCCAAATACAACCCCCCCACTGCCCTCCATGACAGGGTGCTCAGCCTCATACAGGTATGTATGGAGATGCCCCCGCACAGGGCAATATGATAGAAACTGTACTTAAAAACAAGGGATGCAACTCATGCCTATTTCCCTTATCCATTAATCTGCTAGTTATTTACTTAAACAATCTATTCATCTAAAATAAAATAAAATCCCCATTACATTTGACCAAGATCGGGAGAGGGGGGGTAATATTCAGAGAAAATTATTTTACGAGAACATCTTTTGATATTTTCTGATATTAAAGTGGGACATTTAAAAGGGAAAAAAGGTGAATATTCTCTGAGAATATAAAGTCATAACTTTTCGCAAAAACTCATCACAATGTTCCACACTGTTGCACCTCCTCACTAACGTGTGCATGTGGCATTCCCTGTTTGCCCTGTGTCCCTGTGTCTGTGGTGTGATCCAACCTCGCAAAGTTAAGCAATGTGTTTGCTTGACAAAAACCCCCACAATTTTCGGAGTTTTCTCTCGTAAATGTGTGAGTTTTTGCTCATAAATTTGCCACTTTAATCTCAAATCAAAAAAATCAAAATGTTCTTCTCTTACATTTATGATTTATATTACGTTTTTTCTCTGAATAATACCCCCCTCTCCCGGCTCTGTAATGGCCCTAATATGTTGTTCCAGTCTAGCTCTAGTCAGCACTTCATTTTATGCTATTTTATTGGAATTCTTATTTTGCTTTTCTTTACGTGGTTTGCCTTCACCTCTACTGTGAGATACTTACTGGTGTGTGTTGAAACCCCACAGTTGTTGTTAGACTCTGTTATGGCTACAGATGTGTACAACAGCTTTATCTTGAGTGCTCTGTGATTCTAATATCTTCACACATTCCTGTGCTTCATGGTGAAAGCCAGTTTGTCCCGTGTAATCACAGACTTGCAGGAAAGATAACATTAGATATAGCTTGTAAATGCTGAAGGAGCATTCCCTTTCTGTTGCTTTTCTTTTCTTCTTTTCACATATAGTCTTTGTTTTGGCCAGTATACTGTGTTATTGCACACAGATTTAGGAGTCAGTCATTCTCATTATGTCTCGTCATATATTCCCCCTCCCCAGTCGTGGGCTGATGCGTTTCGCAGCTCTCCCTCCCTATCGGGGGTGGTGTATGTATATGACGACCTGAGGAGACGTGGTCTGGAGTTCCCCATGACAGATCTGGACGCTCTGTCCCCGATCCACACTCCGAACAGGGTGAGACTGCCTACAAAGTGAAAATAACACACCAAATCAAAATGCATCTACAGATTTCTGTCTTTACACTGTACCTCTCTTCATCTTGCAGAGTGCCCCAGAAAACGAGACTCCTGAAACGGCCCCTGCTGCCGCTCCCACACATCAGTCTCAACCACAAGCAACTTCCAGTGTTCCCACTCAGAGTACTTCACCTCCAGTCCAGTCCAGTGAGGGACCAGCCTCCCTCTCTGCAGAACAGGTACCTCGTCAGTCAATGAGTGCACAGAGCAGGTGAAGAACACTATGACTGAAAAAGTCCACATCAGTCAAAGTCAGTGATATTTGACTCGAGATTAATTTGTTTTCACTTTGACATTAAATTAAGTGTTAAAAATGTAATAATTACAGCCGTTGCGATTCAGTGTTGCGAAACAATAAAACAAGAAAAGGTCCAAGGGGCAAGTATTTATTTCATAGCAGACACTATGATAATGAAATGAATGATTCATTGTGAGGCACTGTACTGTAAATCACCCTGCTATGTCATGTGTTGTTGTATAATGTGCCATTTTGTACTTCTTGTTGTTGGTTTGCTTCATTGTTTTTTTACTTTTTTGTAAGTATATGTTTTCAAAACGTTAAAGTGTAAATCAAAAGAAAAGAAGAAAGAAAAGGTCCGATGGAGCTTTATAGACCCTATCTATCACCAGTATTGCCTTCATAGAGTATAACCACAATGTGTCACTCTAATCTAAGCAACAAAATTACTATAGAATAAACATAATTGTGTTGAGGCTTTTGACTGCTCTTGATTTTTTTTTTTTATTTCAAATTGTTTGTTATCCAGGAACAGAAACTGCGAAGTGAGCTAGCGCTGGTGACGGGAAATCTCACGGTGATGTCAGAAATGCTGAATGAGCTAACACCTGGACAGTGCCAGCAAGATGATACAGAGCTGCTGCAGGTGTGTGTGTGTGTGTGTGTGTGTGTGTGTGTGTGTGTGTGTGTGTGTG
>CALSCE010003134.1:7453536-7465595 GCA_943593645.1 Bovichtus variegatus
ATGGGTGGATCTTGGTCCAGCTTTCTGGCCACGCTGGTTGAGGCAGACGGATTGTGAGAGATCAGATGGAGTGCAAAGTTGCTCCTTTCCTGGTGGGATGGAGTGCGTGCGAGCTCAGACGGCTCGCATTAAGATTCTGGCTTGGCACTGCTTGGAAATCAGAGAGGGAGGCGATGGGTCGAGAAGGATTCACGCAGACAGGCCTGATGGCAGCACTGAGATCGGGACATGGGAAGCCATGAAAAGATGTATATGGAGGCAAGTGCCTTATCCTGTGGTCACTGCATGTACATGTTCATGTAAATGAATATGTTTCTCACTAGGGCCACAAATTTTCAATTATGATCTAATTTTTATATGCATACTGTATGTATTTTATAATGTAATTAAGTTGTCATTGATGAAATCAAAATTGTGTTAACTGATTTTCCAAACCATCATAGCTTAATAGCTTAGTCACTCAGTAAGACATTGAATGTACCTTCCTGGCTTTAAGCTGAATTTAATAAAAAAAAGTATTCTCTCCTGAATGTTAAATTGTTTTCAGCAACAATTGTCTTTTCCAGAGATACTCTGACGACCAAAGAGTCAATCTACAGTCCTCTATTGTTGTTTTATGGAAGCAGCTGCAAAGTTAAGTGCATGTGCAGTGATGAAGTACTGTTAAGGCTACTCATTCACTTTCTCCATTCTGTGATGGTCTGGGGGTTATAAACTTCCAACTTTTTGGTCACATGTTTGCCTCTCTAAGTACATGTCTGGTGCCAGTAACATTAAACTAACTTTTGGTACAGCTCATGTGTGATTACAGATCATGTGGGAAATTCATGTATCAGTGGTTCCAGTGTGTCTTCAGCAGACTTATTACCTATCTTCTATCACTTTTTCACAATTGGCAAAGGTATACTTAGAGTGTGACATACTTTCTTTTTTTTGTTGTTGCATCAAATACACTTTAAAATGTCAACCTAAAATAAATATCTTTCCTATCCTAAAATAGAAAATCCAAGAGAAATTGGTATCGTGTTGCATCGGTCTGAGAGTGTGATGACAAAATCCCATTTCCGTTTGTATTTATGATAACACATACAAGCAACTAAAGATGTTTAACAGCAGAACATGGGATGCTGGGTTTAATACACAGGAAGCTGGTGTAAATAGATGTATCAAACTGTCATAATCCTATATCTGCTGTCTTTCTCATATGACATGAGTAAAGCCACAGGCTGAACTTAATGTGTCTATTTAATCTATATTTATTTAGACAAATGGTATCCTATTAAAACAGTTTAAAACATGTGTCTTGTGTTTAGATTGCCTTTTGTTATGGTTGCAAGAAATATTTTACTTTTCTCTGCCCATTCTGGCCCACCCCTATTAGTAAGTCTCAGTATCTGTATGGGAGTGATCTGAAATCACTTGGATACAAACAAAATATCCCTCCCACATCTACCATTAAATTACTTTCGACTTCTGTTACTTCTCTATTTTTGTCAGTATTTCAATGTCACACAATTTGACGAGACATATAGTTACACTTTGCTTGTCCGAGGAGCAGTGAAGGCAGCAGTGTCGGAACAGCCCCCTGCGCTGTACGTTGCAGTGTACACAGCCAAGATGGCAGCTTCATTGGAAGACGAATTTGAAGATGCGCCTGATGTGGAGCCGTTAGAGCCAACACTGAAGAATATCATCGAGCAGAAGTCTTTAAAATGGATATTTGTGGGTGGAAAGGGTGGTGTTGGTAAAACGACATGTAGGTAAGTTGAAGGGAAATGCTCATTCGGCCTCCTGACGTTAACTCACGCTACGTCGTATGCTAACATAGCTAACGTTAGCTATCTAGCTAGCTTAGATTAGCCGCAAGCATAACTTGACGTGGGTCACTCTTAGTTAACAAATACGTTGTTTTTCCACAACAATGGTCTAATGAGTGGTAGTTTACTACCTTAAGACGCACTAGCAATGACATATAATAACCGTAACATTTTAAGTCGTTTGGGCTAAGCGAGTTGTCAATTAGCCGGGTAACGTAGGTTGAATGCTGTCAAGCACTGTCACTAGCTAACGTTAGCCAGCTGACATATGTATTCATGACTTCTTTAAGCTGTTTGAGTGTTGGAAGACACCGACAGCCTGCTTGTTCTCTTCCACTTGGTGTTTATTCAACAGGTAACTTTGTGTTAGCTTGTAACCTAGCTAATGGACAACTACCCGTAGGCAATGAAAACACTAGCTAGCTAGAGTTAGCTGGGAGGTCTGCATAGTAGCAGGCACATTACGCCTCATTTAAGTGTCGTTGAAGCCATTGAGTGATGCTTTAAAAATAATATACAATATCAAAAGGCAGAATAAAGCAACATCTAAGAAGGTAGTTCTGGGTAAAGCTCTCAAAGTCAAAAATCATATTTTTTTGCCTGGTTGATAACGTTAGTGTGCCTTTTTACTTTTGGGTTATGACGATTAGTGCTTTCAGATATTTACTCACGTAACGTTTTAAGAATGAATCAGAGCCATGTGGATCTGACAGCCAGAGTTGGATGGTTCAATGTGCATGTAATGAATGCCTCTTAAATCCAGAGAATGTATCGCTGAGTTTGCTCACTGTTTACTTAATGCAACTTTTAAGATGAGGAAAAGATCACATTGAAACCCCTCTCTCCTTTGTCATTTTTCCAGCTGCAGTTTGGCTGTCCAGCTTGCTGCTGTCAGGGAGAGTGTCCTCATCATCTCCACCGATCCCGCTCATAACATCTCTGATGCTTTTGACCAGAAGTTTTCAAAGGTGCCCACTAAGGTCAAGGGCTATGACAACCTCTTTGCAATGGTAAGTGGCACTGCATAACGAAAAACGTGAGCACCCGTCCACAGAAAGAAACTACAGGCAGAGATTAATGTATAAAAGTGGATGTCACAACCTGCCTTTTTATATAAGCAAATATTTCTTTTATGATAATAGCTGATCTTAGATTGTATTCACCGGTTCCAAAAGGGCAAAATATATTTTGACTTGCGATAACAGAAAAAGCACAGGTGTAACTAATAACATTAATTAGTGTTTTTGTTCTATATAAATGTCTCAGTAAGCCATGCCTGTGAGCCAACATGCACATTTTTGGTCAGGTGGCGGTAAATGTGAGAGAACTTTTAACACAACATGTTCCTATAATCAAATAGGATGCCAGGAATTTAAATTGTAAAGCTAATAATGTGGAAACAGCAGAATTAAATACAAATATGTGTTGGTAAAAACCCTAATACATTTTTTTGGATTGACAAAAATGGCAAAGGTGTTATTAATAACATTACCGAGAGCATGACATTAACGAGGGCTGGACATTGAGCCAGCATACACAATACCAGACACTCTGAAAATTAAGAGGCTTTGTTAATTTTTGTTATTTACATCTGTACTTTTCCTACTGTCATGTCAAAATGTCACATTTACTTATTGCATAATTTCAAAAGTCTCCCAAAATTAGGTTGACAAATGGATAGAAACATAGCTACTTTTGTTAACAAACAGGTTTCATTTATCCTGATTATGAAAAAGGAAAATGAGTGAATGAGGAAAATATCTCTCAAGTGTCACAAGGATAGTCCGTTACACGTCTCAAGCACAAACCCATCATTGTGTATCAAACTGAATTGCTAGAAGCCCTGAAATCATTTTCAGTTACCCCTCAGTTTATAATGTGCTCATTTATTTGTGTTTTTGTGAGTGCAGGAGATTGATCCAAGCCTGGGTGTGGCAGAGCTGCCTGATGAGTTCTTTGAGGAGGACAACATGCTCAGCATGGGTAAGAAGATGATGCAGGAGGCCATGAGCGCCTTCCCTGGTATCGATGAGGCCATGAGCTACGCGGAGGTCATGAGGTAAGAAGACATCACTCACTTTATGACTGAGCTAATAAAGAAATGTTAGCCAGAGTTCTACTGACTCAGCACTAACTGTCTACCTGTACCCCAGGTTAGTGAAAGGAATGAACTTCTCAGTGGTGGTCTTTGACACTGCCCCTACTGGTCACACACTGCGGCTGCTCAACTTTCCCACCATAGTGGAGCGTGGTCTGGGCCGCCTCATGCAGATAAAGAACCAGATCAGCCCTTTCATCTCCCAGGTGAGGAGGGACAAGCAGATCCTAGCACTCAGTGATGGTAGTCATTTACAGAAGAAGTTCCAAAAAGCTACTGTTGAACTTGAATTAAGGAACATGCAAATTGGAAGGATAAAAACAAAACAAGAACAGGCAAATAAAGTTTATAATTTTTATTCAAAGTAGTTTTAACACTTATGCATCACTCTAGTAATTTTTGGGCATTAAAATGTATCATTTTGGTTGTGTTAATGCATATGACATACATTTTGGCAAGGGTGTGAGTCGTCGCCCCCCCCCTCCGAATTTCAGAAGTTCAACCTCAGCTCTAATAATAATAAGTCTAATAAACTGTGTAGCCAAATACAGACATCCAGACCCTTAAGGACAAACTTCGTTGAAACCCATCAAAACAACAATTTTTAGTCCCACGACCATTACAGCATAACATCATGCTCTCTTTTACATCAGGCTTTCAATCTGGAGCCCTGGCTTCAAAATTGTAGTTTTTACTTTTTTCCAACAGATTGAGCCATTTTCTCATGTTAGCCCTATGAGCAAATACATGCTATTTTCCTGGTTTCCACTGGGGGCTTTGCCGCTGTAATATGTGTTTGATGCAATGCATCAAAATCAATGTTGTTGCTAATCATTGACATATCCCAGACGATGGAAACAAACTAGCATTTAGTATAGAGAAATAGTTAAATTTTTGTGTTTTTCCCTGTAAAAAAACATTTCTTATGTAATCAACCTGTCTTTTTAAAGGGTTAAAATTCTGAAAATTAATGAATATTTAGTAGTTCTGATCAGGACTGATGTTGGTTAAAAGATTTAATTCAGTGAAAGTAAAATATAGTAACACTATATAATTTTATGGCAGGTTTTTGACAGTGACATTTTTGTCCTCTAAGGACAGAGCACCTTTTTTTAAAGGGATGCGCAAGGGTTCATTTATTTGATACATTTAATATTGGCTATAATTCAATCCCTTAAATATAACTCTTCTCTTCCCTATTTCTCTCTCACTGTTTTTTAGATGTGTAACATGCTGGGTCTGGGTGACATGAACGCAGATCAGCTGGCCTCTAAGCTGGAGGAGACCCTGCCAGTCATCCGCTCAGTCAGTGAGCAGTTCAAAGATCCTGTAAGTCACTCCGGTTGCAGTTACAAGCCAAGGTCAACATTTTTATTTCTGTGTCATGCCAAACATTGAGTGGTTTTGTTACAGTTGCTCCATTTTACGCCAAAAATAAATAAATATATAGAAACATAAAGAAGTTATAGTACAAATGTGGACACTGTCCTGCAATATATAACAAATATGTTTATTACAATTTTAACAATAGTGTAATAATATTAATGCTGAAAATGTTTAATGCCAAATAGTTTAAGTAAGATAGATAAGAATATTGCTTGAAATGTACAATATTAAATGCCAAAGTGATGAAAGTATTTCAAAGTTGAATTATTATAGCAGAGTATTGCACAGTTAAATAATTGCACAAGTTATTGTAAGTATGGTATAGTCCGTATTGCACAGTTGAGATATAATAATTATGGGGTTATGGCTGGACAGTGTTGATCAAATAGGTGTTACAGTGCAGTTGCTTTTATCTAATTGTTTGAGTTTTTGCTTTGTGCAATACAGGCTTTTCAGACTGCACTGTCGGTTGATGAAAGGATGCATTTTTCCATTCAGTACTGCTAGACAAATGTAGCATTATTTGATTTTAAAAAGACTGAAAATTTCACCTTGCTGTGGCCGTTGCTCTGTATCACTCTGGACATACAGACATTGCTACACTGTACGCAACTATACAGCGTGACTGGTGCACGTGCATGTGTGGGCTGTGGTGATGCAGCCTCCCACTACTCTACAGTGGATGAGGGAGATAGTATTTTGACAAGAGCCATATCGACAGCACAGTTTAAAATTTCAGTACACTGTTTTTTTAAACAACACTCCTACTGAACCCTGTTATTGAAAAATGTAATGTTAAAGCTTTTCTCCAATAATAGCTAGTCTGTTTTGATAGACTGCTTTAGGTGTTACGCAATCACCCTAGTTTTTACATAGAGATTCTGTCTGTAATAACATTTTAAATAGTTTTAGCAACACTTGAACTTGTAATATTAAAAGCTTTCTGAAAATGAGTTGTAACTCTTTGTTCTTCCTCACATCCATCAGGAACAGACCACCTTCATCTGTGTGTGTATCGCCGAGTTCCTCTCCCTTTATGAGACGGAGCGGCTGATCCAGGAGCTGGCCAAGTGCTGCATCGATACACACAACATCATCGTCAACCAACTTGTTTTCCCTGAATCAGAGAGGCCGTGCAAGATGTGTGAAGCCCGCCATAAAATTCAGTCCAAGTATTTAGACCAGGTACGAGTGAGCAGTTTGTTTTTGGGGTTGTGACAATACGGCTGCATAGTTTGTGTCAAATGTCATTGTCGTCGTCCTCATTAACGGTCTGTCTTCTCCCCACAGATGGAGGACCTTTATGAAGATTTCCACATAATCAAGTTACCGCTGCTGCCCCATGAAGTTCGGGGTGCTGAGAAGGTCAACACATTCTCTCAGCAACTTCTGGAACCCTACAAACCCCCAAACAAGTGATCTCCCACCGTGTAGGACCTCCTCTCTCTCCCTCCGACAGACCACACCTTTAAGTCTGAACTCACCTCCTCTGAGCTCCCCCCCAACCAGCCTCAAACCCTGCAGTAATAGCCTCAAGTTGATCCACTCAGTCCGTTACCCAAAGCAGAGCACCGCTACAGCAGGACACGCGCGCCCTTGTTGAAGGGGAGCTGATGAAATCACAAACACACACGTACATAACCTGGTATCTTGTTAGAGCGGTAAGACGGTACAGATTTGTGCTGCCTTAACTCTCAGTTCACCTTCTCTTTCCTCTTTCCTTCATATCCTCTGTGTGGCAGTTGTACTATTCCTACTCGAAGCATTTAACTTTCTCTCTACAAAAAAAAACTTCCCTTCCTTCTCCATCCTGTGCAGTGTCTGGCCTCTGTTGTGAAAACAAAGTGTTTCCAGTGATGGTGCTGTGTATTCCAGGATAAAACAGCTTTCAGACGGTTGATGTTTATGCTTTGTTTATTCTGTGTGGTTTTGTCTGTTCTCCAGTTTGACTTGTGACTCAAATTTCATTCATCTCTCACACATCTGGACTTTACATCAAAACGTCTAGATTCAGGGCAATGAAAAAATAGTTACCGTACAACAAAAAAAAAAAAAAAGAATATGGCCTGGGGTCTAAGTAAAGTTTTGTTTTGTTTTGTTGACAAGACCATTTTTGTTATTGTAATAAAGAAAACCAGAGCCGTCTGTAGTGCGTCTTTTACCACGTGTCAAATCATTAGACCTCACAGTACCATGCGATCCTGGTGTAAATGCAGTAACCTTATGTCAATGAGATTTTGAATCAAGTCAAGTTTGGAGATTTATATCCATATATGGCTATGTCATTGTTTGAACTGGACAGTCTTAATATCCTCTGTTGCATATTGGAGGCAGCTGTGGTTGCTTCAGGTCGGAGACGGCACCAAGTTTTATGAGATTCAAAGGCAAAATGTGTGAGACTCTGGATGTTTGAGCGGCGGGAAGCTAAAAGAGTTGCCCCAGCAGAAGTCCCAGTACCAGGTTCCCATACAGTGCTGATAAAACACAGTGTGTCCACCCTGTTTACCTAGAAATATATGGGAACACTATTACATTAGTAGCCTTATTAGTGCATTGTTAATATAAATATATTGAATGTTGCTTGATCAATTGTGGAACAAATGAATGGCGAGTAGTTTAAGTCGAATCAAAGCATCTTTGCCCTGTGATTGAATCCTGGACTGTGATTGGCTCGCCTGATACTTCCAACAGGTTAATACATCCTTAAGGAAATTGCCCACTTTCTGTCACTGAATGCTTTTAAGTCAATAATCTGTTTTCTAAAGATTTTCTTTAAATTATGTTGCGAGTGTTAATTAAAACTAACTTGCCTCAGACGAGAGCCTTTTGTCGTTCTTTTGATCTGCGCTCTGCTTATTTAACGCGCCTGTTAATTGAAGTAGACGGAAGCACATTTTCATAAGAGCGCACAGACGTAAAGCGAGCAGACTGCAGATTGCCTCTGACAGCATGAAGTTTCAGTTAACCTTCAACACCAAGGTTCAGGAGAGACTGACTTATTAAATGAACGATACAAAATATCCCTTAAGAACACACATATTTCAATGGCGCCTTTCATGGCACACAAGGTCACATAAAATTGAGCAATAAAACATACAATAAGCAACCAATAAGAGTCAATAATAACTCGTACAATAGGCAAAGAGCACCAGTAATAAGCATCAGACCTCATGAGCACCACAGGCACAGCGCTGCTCAAAATAGCCAAAGTCATTAAAAGTCATTTAGTCCGTTGTTGAGTCGTAATAAATGATTTCCTTTTGAAAAATATGTCCTGGTGGGAAATTGCATTGGTAACAAGTGGGATTATTAAACCCCACTGAGATCTTTTTTCTTGTAAAAAAAAAAAAAAAATGTTTGAAAGGATGAACGCAGAAGGAGCTTATTTTCTTATTTTCTTTACACCACTGGTATACTGCAGGATATATATACATATATACTTTTCTTTTGTCATTTAACGATAATTATAAACCTGTAACCGTTAAAATTGGTTGTTGTTTTCATATCACTTAACACGACAGTTTGCCGGTCCACTTGCTCCTGTTTCGTAATTCCCTACTGTACTGTACGTTCCGTTGCGCTCCTTGTGCCCCGGCGCTGCGGCCTGTCGCTTGTGGTCCATCACCGAGCCGCGCTCTCCCGGTCGGGGGCCGCGCTAACGAGCTCCTCCTCCTCGTTTTGGGGATTTACCCCGGGGCGCACTGACCACTGGACGCACTGAGGAGGCTCCGAGGATTACTGCCATGCAGCCGACCGAGCCTCGAGTTAACCGAGCTGACGCCAGGGGATATCAGGGTTATGAGCTCTTTGGAAAAAAAACTCCACTGGCGATCACAGAGAAGACTATACTGTTAAGTGAAAATGTGAATTCACTTCTCCAGTGGGGCCAATTACGCACAGAGATGCGCTAAACGATTGGGCACATTCATCAAGAAAAGAACACTTCAAAAAAGGTAAGGAGATATTCTTTAAAGACTAAATACATTAGAAATAAGTATTCATTTAGTATCCTTCCATGGGAATATACTTTATCTGTGAAATGAATGACCAGAGAGAGCTGTTTAGATTCTTTGGTGAACGATTTTATAAGTTTGATCTGTTGGCCTCTGACCCACCTGAACTTGTTACATGAGCTTGTTCCCACAGCAGGTGTAATATTTAGAGGCGGCTGTTTCTTTCTGTACAGCTCTTTTATTGAGGACATTTAGCCTGGCTGTCACCAATGACTGTCACCTACACAGCCAGGGTCGCAAATGCCCGTTTCTGTGGCTTCTCCAAGCTGCTTCTGGCCTGGAAAGGCAGCATCTACAAGGTGCTGTACAAAGAGTTCCTGGCTTTCTTTGCCATGTACACCGCCATCAGCATCACTTACAGGTAAGACATTGAGGACAGCTATAAGAAACACATGCATCAGTGCTTTTCTTTACAAATGACTGTGTATCACTCTTACTCTTTTAGATTTTTCCTGCATGATGATCAGAAGAGGTATTTCGAAAAGCTGGCAATTTATTGCAACCACTATGCCAGTCTCATCCCCATGTCCTTTGTACTGGGTAAGCACTAATCATGTTCTTGTCCACTCTAGGATAACAGAAGAGGGGACAGGATTTGAGCAACAGTATGTCCCAGATTTTGGGACACCAGATAGCTTAATAACACAGAAGTGAGCAGCCAGGAATTAATATGACAAATTCTTATAGGTTTTCATGTCAAGGATCTTCCGTTCTGAGCCTCAGGACCTCTGTTTGATAGGCACATAGCTTAGTGGCACATATGGAGGTCCATTATTGCACTAGAGATTTAAATACATCCACTGTAGGTTTAATAATTAGAATATTGATATTCTGACTTTGACAAATGTTGGGTCTAACTGATTGTGAAAAGGTTTAATGGCAAAACTGAAAAAGTTTACAGACCCCACAGAGCATTATCTGCACCATGTACTTTAAGTTTATTCAGTTGTGTTTCATATAATTCATGCATGTAAATCGGCTAAAATATTTGCTAAAGCTTACATACTGTATACAGTAGAGCTACAGCGATCAGTCGAGTCCTCAACAATAGTCAACAACTATTTAAAAAACGACTAATCGTTAAAGTCATTTTTTTAATGCAAAAATTAGAGAAAATGCTGTTTCCAGCCTCTGAAATATTTTCTTTGTTTTATATCATTTTAAAGTGAATATCTTCGGGGTTTGGTCAAACAAAACAAGACATTTAAGGACATCACCTTAAAAACTGACATGTTTCACTATTTTCTGGAATTTTATAGACCAAACGATTAATCTGAAAATTAATTGGCAGATTAATCTAAAATAATTTTTTTTATTTCGATGCAGCCCTGGTATACAGTATGTAATAAATAAGACAATATTATCAGACAGAACTAGCTCTCTAGTATATCAGTTGGGCTCCATAGCAGAAATGATCTAACAGTAAAACCAACAATTGTATCTATTGCTTGGAGGCCCCGAGGCCACCAGGGAACCCAGAGGACTGTACTTGATAGAAAATCTGACAAAGAAAACCTTTGGCCCCTCGTGCCAGGTCTGATCTGTGCCTCCAGAGTAATCCTCCGTGTCTCCTCTCCGCTGCTGTTTGCAGGTTTCTATGTGACCCTGGTGGTGAACCGCTGGTGGAGCCAGTACACCAGCATCCCTCTCCCCGACAGGCTCATGTGCGTCCTGTCGGGAGGCCTGCAGGGCAGCGATGAGCGAGGCCGCCTGCTGAGACGGACCATGATGCGGTACGCCAGTCTGTCGGCCCTGCTCATCCTCCGCTCCGTCAGCACGGCCGTGTTCAAACGTTTCCCCACCATGGACCATGTGGTGGAGGCTGGTGAGTAGGTACAAGGACTTGATGGTGATGGAGGTGCTGGGGTCCATCTTATACATTTAGTCAAAGAAGTTTTAAATGAGTAAAACTTGACATAGTGAGAAAATGGACTACATGCAAATAAACAATACAACCATTATTTTAGCCAGTGCACCTCTCTCTTAGCAATGATTTGGATTATTTTGAGTTGAGTTTTATATGTGGGTATAATTGTTCTCACACTGTCGGATCAGTGTGTGTCATCAGTGTGTGTTGTTTCCTCTCCTGTACATTCTCTACACCAGTGGGCAGAGAAATCACAAGGACAGGCACTTCTTGAAATGCACTGGTGATAAAAAAAAAAAAGAAGAAGCTTATCTTCGTCAGTTACGCGGGTGTAGCAATCCTCTCCTCACTGTTTTCTAAATAAACTATGTTGCGACTTTTGCTGGCATCAAAGTTTGATTTACACCGTGATTTTAAGAGTTAAAAACAAGAAGTCAACAGTAATAGTATATTTGAACTGATAGAGCTATATTGTGTTTTCTTGACACATACAATTAGTTCTCACTTGCTATATTTGGAAATCAGACTTCAAGAACGGTCCAGGCAACCACAAGCTTAATCATACAGACTATTGATGCCTCATTCCTCCCTCTCTGTGAGCCACATGTTACATCAAGAGTAAATGAATCTGAGGTGTGACGGTTTATGGTCTGCTGTTTGTGCAGGATTCATGTCAAGAGAGGAACGAAAGAAATTCGAGGGTCTCCACTCTCCTTATAACAAATTCTGGATCCCCTGCGTTTGGTTCACCAACCTGGCGGCTGTGGCCCGCTGCGAGGGCAGGATCAAAGACGATCACACACTCACACTACTGCTGGAGGTGCAGCATCACACACACACACACACACACACACACACACACACACACACACACACAC
>CALSCE010003134.1:7465605-7488417 GCA_943593645.1 Bovichtus variegatus
CACACACACACACACACACACACACACACACACACACACACTCACACACACACACACTCACATGCACACATGCACGCAGACAAAGATTCAGTTTGAGATGTATATTCACACAGTCATAAAGACAGAAGAGTTGGATAAATGCTGTAAAGTGACCTCAGTAAGTCTCTGTGTCTGTGTGTGAACAGGAGCTGAATGCGTTCAGAGGGAAGTGCAGCATGCTGTTTCATTACGACATGATCAGCGTTCCCCTCGTCTACACTCAGGTAAGTGCGCTGATGCTTGGGGATGCTGCATGATTTTTACACTGCTTTACTCTGCTATTTATTTGAATACTTCTTTAAAGGTGCAATGTGTAATGCCCAGCCACATGCTCCAAATATATAGGGGGCAGCATTTCCCATCTACTGCTTGGAACATACAATCTAAAGTTACAGTCATCAGTTGTATAAAAAAAAATTACTGGAAGCAGCAGGGCTAGAATACTACGCTAGAAAACTAAAATTCCGGCCATATCTTACACATTGCACCTTTAATTGAACTGAAATAGTTTTTCATATGTTATGTTTTTTTTCTTGAGGCTTGTCAGTTTTCTACATTGGTCCTAAAGAAGTGTTGTTGTATTTTAACAGAATTTTTTACAGCTGAAATGACGACTAAACATGCAGACGGTGGAGATACTGGCTGATATGCACATTGGCTCCACCCACTATTAACATTAAATCGTTTACTATTAAAATGGTCAGAGCTGCCGGTTTGAATATCAATTTACATGATCATTTTGAATGACTTTAAGTCTTCTGTGTCGTTTAACAATAGTACAAGTTTCTGGCTACAGGTTAGAATTCTTTGACTCAAACATGAGTTTGCTGCTGGGCTTCGGTTCTAAACACTACAATTCCCATGAGCCTTAGAGACAATTTCTCTCGAGAAGCTACTAGCCAAAAGTACAGCACAAGTATATCAGTTGAAAAGTTGATTGATTCAAGCAGCAGGTGTGAATAAGAAGATTATGTCACACTGTCATGGCTGACTGGGACGCTTGAACAGAGCAGAGCCCTCGTTAATGTTATTAGTACCACCTATGATTTCCCTACTATGACAAGTCAAAATGTCTGCTGTGGAAAAGTGCTGTGAGTGTTTCATACTCCACCATTGCTCATTGCTCATTGCTTTACTGATGATAGGAAAAGGTCACGCCCATCCAGCTCACATTGTCTATATAAAGAATAAATAGGGCTATAACTTTCTCCCTGATACAAATCTGTCAACTTCAGTACTCCTGTCTAACGGATCAACTCCATTAATAAGCTGACTTTCACTTTTATAGAACTTTTTCACAGCAGGCAATTGACAGGAAGGTGTAGCTAATGACATTAACGACTGTTCAATTTAATTGTCCCAGTAAAAAAAAACAGCACGCACAACTCCTTGGCTCTGATACGGGCACGCCTGAATGAAATACAGCTTTTATTACGGTTATTAGTTGCACCCATGTGTGGCAGGACAAAAAGTGAGAAAGCTTGGGCACAATAATGGAACATTATCTTTAACTGTCATAAGTTAGATACAGAAAATGATCTCCATAAAATAACTTTTGCCATTTACTTAAAAAACAATGAGAAAAATGACAAGTTATTCTTGTAGGACTTCTTGGATTAGACCACAGATCATACTATAACAAAGTACTGTTGGGTTTTTATTTTCATCTTCCTTGTGGAATAGACAGATAAAAACATGAATGAAAAATAGTACCATGTGACCAATTACCTCCACCATCCCACAGGTGGTGACTTTGGCGGTGTACAGTTTTTTCCTGGTGTGTCTGATTGGTCGCCAGTTCCTGGACCCCAACCAAGGCTATCCAGGTCATGACCTCGACCTCTACGTGCCCATCTTCACCCTGCTGCAGTTCTTCTTTTATGCTGGGTGGCTCAAGGTCACATTTCATATATTTTAATACCTGAGCACAATACAAAGATCACATTAATGATTCATGTAGTCAGCTTGTTACATTTCCTGTTTTAGGTTGCAGAACAGCTCATCAACCCGTTTGGAGAAGATGATGATGACTTTGAGACCAACTGGCTGATAGACAGAAATTTCCAGGTTGGTTTGATGTTACCGCTGTCTCCTTTTCTTTCTTTCTTTTTTTTTTTTAACTTTGTTACACCTAAAGTATTCTGTTATAATCTACCCTCTCAATGTCTTTGCCTTAGTTCCCCATCTTAGCTTCACCATCATGTCTTTAGGTAAAGGTATAATATGTAACATTTCCGCATTAAAATGTCTAAAAACAACTAGACCTATGTTATATATTTTGTTGACTTGTTTACTTACCCTTACAGTACCTTATCCTAATATTTCAATTTTCAAACCTGGAGAAATCCGTAATTTCCCCGTAGTCATCCGTCACAGCCTGTCCTGTGTCTGCTGGGGAATCACAGATTTTTAACGTGAAACCACTTTATTTAGTGTTTTTACTGGTTTTACTCAACGTTAGAGGAGAAGACCTCTGGGGATAATTCGGCTCCCAATAAAAACCTCCTGAACGATGAATAATGAATGAGTCCTACCCAGGGGAAGCCGACAGCAATGACACCTACGGTGGAGAAGAAAACAACTCCCATGACTTCACCGCGCCTCCAAACTCCATCTTTTGTTATTGTTTTGATTGAGAGAACCCTAGTGTTAGAAAATTACACATTGTGCTCAATATAACTGTTCAATGTAACTTTAATGGGATAAGTCCTTTGCTCATTACTTTCAATGCTTTATCTCTGAGTGTCCGTCTGCGTTTTGCTCTCCAGGTGTCTATGATGGCAGTGGACGAGATGTATGGGGATCTACCGATGATGGAGAGAGATCGCTACTGGAATGACTCCAACCCCAGACCCCCCTACACCGCCGCCACTCTCTTTGTCCTCCGCAAACCCTCCTTCCAGGGGTCCACTTTCGACATGGCGTGAGTCTCTGTGTTTTACCTTCTCATTCTAAGTGTGCTCGACCTGTGACCGTGATACTTTCAGTTTGAATCCCCCCCACTGGGTGGGAAAATTTGGGTGATGAAAGTGAAAGTATTCTGCCTTAATTCAAGAAGTAGTGTGAAGTCATCAGGGCTGGGAAAGAGTAAAAATGTCCAAACAAAACACCAAACACAACAACTGTAAAGTATGGTATTTTCAGGAAATTGTAATGCAAATGAACTTAACGTCTCTTGACAGGATCCCTAAAGAGGAGATGCACTTCCAGCCTCTGGAGGACATTGCCGAGAATCAGGAGGAGTCAGGCAGTCGTCACCCCAATATGGCCCTCTTCAACCGCTTACTCAACGTTGCCCCTTCACCCACTGGCTTCATGGGAGGGGCTCTTCGCCGCACCTCAGCACAACTCCAGAGGCTACGCCACTCCCCCAGCATTGACCAATGCACCAGCGATGATGATGACGATGAAAGTGGTAAAATAGGTAAAGGTGGGTCGCTGCCGTCAGGCCTGGGGCAGGACACCCAGAGCACCTTGTGCAGTTTCAGGGATGAGAAGAGCGCGAGAACGCCTCTGCTGGAGATTCAGTTTGGGGCGGAGCAGGAGAGGCGAGGGCACCCTGCCATCAATGAGAAGAAGGACTTAAGTGGAGTGGAGGGGAAGAGTGATGAAGAGTGGGAGATGAGGGAGGAAATAGGGGAAATAGAGAGTACAAGGGGGGAGATCCAAGCTCCTGCATCACTGCTTCCTCCTCCTCCCCAGTCCTCAAAGGAGACGTACACTCAATCCACCTCCACCTCCGCCATTCCCTTCCCTTCCCGTCACTGCTCTGCCTTCCTGTTTCACCCAGCTGCCGACTCCAGTCTGGAGCACTGCAGCTCCCAGCCAGCCATCAACCAGAACAGAGCTGTGCCCGCCATTCCCAAACCTCCCTCAGGAGCGAACAAAAAGTCCTTCCTCACTGTGCCGTCTTACAACGAACCGCAGCGTTTTCGCAGTGTGAGCATGGGATCAGAGCTCACTGGGTCTTAAGGTGGACAATGGGTTGTGATGTTCCCATGAACTTTTGGTTGTTTGAAACCATAATGCTTGATTCAGTGCACGTTTTCATGAGTGAAATTAGTCATAGATACGGAACTGAGCTTCCACTTTTACTTTGAATCTCCAGCACTTTTGGAGCAGAGAGTTATCAGCTTTTGGAAATAAAAAAATAAAAGATTGTTAAAGATACACGCTGAGATTTTGTTATATAAAAGCAATAGGTCCCATATTTCTAAATTATTCTCCCTCCTCACTGATGATGTCTGAAAGTCAACCGTGAGCTGTACAACATCTCTGGGACCTGGGAGGAAAGTTTGGTATTTGAAGACGCTATTGGGAGCTTTAAAGATAAACTTTGACATAGGAAGATTTGTGACCTTACTGAGTCTGTAAGAAGAAAACATTAATTTTAATCTCTGTATATTCCATACAGACAGTAGGCTACAAGTGTGTGCCAGGCTAAACAAGTTTCATCACATGTTTAGCCTGGCTTAGTACTGAGACCAGAGGCAAGGGGAGACTGGCCTCATCAAAAAAGGAGAAAGCAAGTGCATAAATGTCTTTACATGTTGTAACTAAGTAGCTTGCAAACTACTCACCAATGCATTCAAGACTCAACAGGGTTTAGTTCAGAGTTTTTAAGGTCTATGAAGCCGACAACATCACCACGAGACAGGACTTTGGAGGTGTAATGAGACAGCTAGCTTAATAATTAAGCTAGCTTCTATGTAATTAAGCTAGCTGCTCCTTAAACCACAATGCCAGTGTTTTTTAGTTCTGTGTTTGTTAAATACAGAAAATACAACACAAAGAGACAGCTTTGGAGTTGTTGCAAGGAACTGTTGTGCTAAGCTAGGCTAAACAGGTCAAAGCTACATGTGTAGGCTACAAAGTATATGAAAATAAGACCAATGTTCCTCAAAATCAAATCACACACAAAGAGTGTGTGTTTAAAGAAAAATACATTCTGGTTATCTGCACATTATATTGTAGAATATCAATATATTGGCTGTTACTACTGAAGTCTGTACTAGTATTTAGCAATAACCAACATTTGGACTGAAGAATGCTGCTGAAATGAAGACAACATGGATTAAAGTTTGCTTTGTTCACTTTATTTTCTTTGATTATTAAAATATAACTGTAAATAGATATTATAGCTATATTCTAATGCATTATCTGTTGTGTATTATTTTGAACAAATATTAAATTAAATGAATGAGATAACACAACCGTTTTACACTAATGACAAAATGAAAAGTAATTATTAGGTTTTTGCATCATTTCTAAAGGAAATTGTATCTTACATGCAGAAATAAATGTATACATCTTATACAACGACGGATGGAATATACAATCTGGTGATTATTGACAAGCACACATATAGGTATAAAACAGATCAAAACAATCATTGTTCCAATCATCAGTCCCATATATCACTCCAGTTCCAACATTGACCAGCAGGGGGTGATAGCAGCAAACCAAATAGAGCGCAGACTGTGACTCAATAAAAAAAATGACAGAAAATTCACACTCCTTCATCATGCCCATGTGTGGGTTGCACTCCTCAATTTCTCCCTGCGGACAGAGGCTCCTACCTGGGCTGCAGCTGGGGGGAGAGCCACCTTCTTGCCTGGGTGGACTGCCTCTGCTTGGCCAGGAACGACTGAGCCGGGCCTGGAGCTCTGGAGTCCTGCCGCAGAGCTGGCGACTGCAAGAGGCAAAAACAACTGTCAGCTGCTAGTGGAAACACTATAGTACTAAAGTCTAGGCATGTTAATAAGACTGGACGGACACCTGCTATCCCTAATAATGAGTGCTACTCCTACTATTGCTACTACTACTACTATACCAGTATACATTAACATTTGGTTGTGGCTAACACTTGTTTAAGAGCAATATCAGCACAAGTTATATAATAATAATAATAATAATAATAATAAATTGGCTTGCTTGTGGGAAGCCAGTGAGGGATAACATGATACTTTGTGTATCAGAGAAGGGACTTGGCTGTCAACATCCTCCCCGTGGCCAAAAGTGGACTGTGGAGGAACAAAGACTGCAGTAGAGGGGAATTGGCTAGAACATACACCAAATGTGGAAGAAAAATAAGGTCAAAATTTCAACTCAAAACCTAAAAACCTATTGTTTCATTCACTTGTGGACTGCAGGGTTTGATTCAGTTTGAACCGTGCGACCACCATAATTTAGCACGTGCACTTCATTGAACGATACAACACATGATATTATTATACCCCAACAAATCTTTTTTAACTTTCATGTAGTTCTGATTGAAATTGATTGGATTGTCGTTCCTTGTGTACTCACCATGCTTTGCCAGGCTGTCAGGATCAGTTTCTCCTCTTGTTCCTGTCTGGACTTTATACCATCACCCTGAGTGTCCTGTAGCAGTCACATTTGATTTCAAGTAATTTTACCTAATCAGGCTAACACAATGGAATAAAATGCCTAACACTACAAAAAAGTAGTTCAGAGAAGTCTGGACGGACAAACTCACCTCTGGGGCAGCTGTTACCATGGTATCAAACTGTCTGGCCTCCTTCCTGCTGGACATTTTTTGAAATATATCAAAACACCAACCCAAATACAAGCAAAGAAATGTTTGCGTGACTGACCGCCTTCCACACTAACAGCCCCCTGTACTGCCCCGTCTGTCTGCAGCTCACTGCTGCTCTTGGCTGTATTTTGCAGCGGAGGCCCTGGTTTTGTTGTGTGGCAGACAGAACAATATGCAGAGGTGCTGCAGGCTTAACTGCTCTGGCTTCTCGCCACAGATGCTATCTTGCTGACTCGGGCACATTCGCTGTCGGACAGTCATTCACCGGACTGGGGATTAGTAGGTAATCACCACAACACAATGCAATTAGATTGACAATAGATATGACATATGTTGAAATTTAATACAGTAAATTGGGTATTTTAGAATTATTTTAGCATATAAATCATGACCTGATAAACAAGAGAATACGAAGGAATTCTGTTTATTCTTCTGTAAGTTGCGTCACACCACACTGTATGTTTGTCTATTTAACTGCGTCATTACTAGTTTCAGTGACCCAGAAATGCAGTAGTTCCCCTAATTATCACTTGACCAGCATCAAAGGCCAGCAGTATCAGCATATCAGGCAAGATCAAGTAACAGAGAAAAAGTCTGGCGACTAGTGGCTAGTGTGTCTCTATTTCCTGCCCCCGAAGTCAGTTTTTACAAAGGTCAACATATTCCTGTCTTTGTGCTGGCTTCAGGGGAAATGTGGTTTATGTTTTTGTCATTAAGTGTGAAAACACAAGTGTGGGGGAGGATTTCAAAGAACTGTGTTTGTGAGCATGTTTCTCTGGAACCAGGAGCAGGCACGCTTACTGAAACTGTCTAATTTAAGACTCAAATCTACTCTGCTCCTCACAAACGATCTAACCATATTTACCACATGGGAACGTGTGTTTACACATGTCACTTATCAAACAGCTTTTATGCGTTTGCCGCTGTGTGTACTCAGTTTGTGCGATTCTGTGGAAAAGAAATGCGCTCCTGAAACGAAATAAAAGTTAAAGAAACAGACCACAGAAACATAAAATGTGGGAAGAAAAGAAACTTTCACAGACCAGTTTCTTGGAATCTGCCTCATGCGAATGTTTACTCTGTTATGAAAGAGACGCATATCACAAGGCCACAAGAGACACACATAGCGCTGTAGATTCCTGTTAGCTTGCAGTGCCTGAACATCTGTTGTGAAAGCTTCCTCCTACTGCTTCTGAGCTGCAGTATCACAGACTGAGTTTCCTAAAGATTTCTGCTTCATCATAATCCATTTCCTTTCATCAGCTCATGACATGAAGCAAAGTGTTTTGAAGGTACATTTTGAGAATAGGCAGCTCATACCTATAAATATCCTACAACTAAAGGAAATTAGGATGTAAAACTCCCTAGGTCTTATTTTTGTAGTTTTGACCATTATTGTTATTGTTTGTTTAGATTGTTCTAGATGTGGATCAAGAAAAGCGAATAACCTTGTTTTAACAAAGTCCGATGGGGAAAGAAACACGAGCAGTCAGACAGGTTGTAAAAATAATTTTTTTGTGCTAAAGCTGACTATGAGCACACCTGAAATATCAGTAATACCGTTTCATTGTACAGTAAAACTGTCTACTGCATGGGTCTTCAACAGGGGGTCTGCGACCCCGAGGCTATAGTTACTGCAGTGGGGCCCGCAAATAATAGTGTGATAATGATTTGAAATGTATATATTTATTTTGTTTAAATATGTCTGAAAATGCACATTACAGTTACATGAATCCAACATATTTTTTAGCAAAGATAAAGGCCTATTCGTAAAATAAACATCCCATTTAACTTACACAACATTGATGCTAGTCTCACTGTTGCCCATGAATCCTCGTGAGTTAGCTAACCTACGCTAAATCACTGTGCGGCACCTATCCATAACAGCAAACTAGTTAGCTCCGGCTACGTATTATTATTTTGATAGCTTAGTATTGTATGCATTATGAAAAGGTATCTTTATACATGGCACTTTAGGCTGCCCTTCACGTTATTGTAGGCCCGGTTTAATATGCAACTGAATTTTATACATATGTAGTAAGCCGGGGGTCACTGCTCCGGCTCTCTTTCAGCTAAGAGGTCCTTGGCCTGAAGACACATATTCTGCTGTAAGTACAGTAGGTCAAAGTGGAAACAGGAAGTTGGACTTTAAACTGTGCTTGATAACAACAGACAATTGGGTAATAAATTTTACTGCTCGTCCGTCTTTTCTCTCCTAACTACGAGACTAACCTGAGGGGTGTATTTCAAACACGTATGATAATTCGACTGGTTGTCAGATAGCAATCTAATGACCTTTTGATGATGTCACCAAAATCTCAGCAATTAACTTAGTAATAATACGAAACTATAAAAATAGAATTTCCCTTTAAATAGTGACATTTTATCAGTGTGACGTTAAAGCAATGCTGATGGATGATAGCAAATGCAGAGCAGTGCTACATTCAAAGACAGTATGAAAAATACATCTTAAAAATATGGTTTAACAGAATCTCAATGTTAATCCTATTAGTAAATATGCTAGAAAAGAGCCGTGCATGTTTTCTCCTTCATGTGTGTAATGCAGGGGTTGTTCGTGAAAGAGGGTTGTATTGGAAATAAAACGTGTACCAAAACATAAAAATACAAATCAAAAAATTTACATTTCTGTTAAATACAATAACAAAACATGGCTGTAAGGAAAGTAATGTCTGCTAAAGAAAACACCTACCCATGAAAAGGATAAACTCACACACACACACCAGTCGTGGAAAAAAGTCTTTAATATGACCGCAACAATATTTATTTTGATTTGTTTGTTGAGTGAAATACATCACTCACACACACTGTTAACAACCTAAATATAAGGCAATAACGGCTTCCAACATGCTCTTTCAACTGAGTAAACACACACTAGTGACTCCACTCAGTGTTTATTGTACCAATTCTAAGCCTGTACTTTCACATTTGTTTTTGTCTGGTGTGTCTGAATGCGTGTGTTTCGGGCACTCCCTGTCTTACACACCCTGCTTCATGAAGAAGGACTCTCTGTGCATAAGGACCTGTCTGTCTGGTTCTCCATGTGTCTGTGTGTGTGTGCGTGTGTGCGTGCGTGTGTGCGTGCGTGTGTGTGTATATGTGTGTCTATCAGCCCCGTATGTTACAAGCTGGTTCTCTCTCTGTGTCACACACACAGGCAGTATCTTTTTGGCAGTCTGCTGCACTCACTTTGTTTAAACATGACCACTTTATCAGTATTGTCTGACCCAGAATGAATCAACTGTTTGTTAATGGTCTCTCTGACAGTGTAATGTTATCAAGATGGATGGCAGTAAAGAAAGACTTGTTTGTGAGGTCTAGTTAAGTGTGCGTGTGTGTGTGTGTGCGCGCGTGCGAGTGTGTGTGTACCATGATTATTATTTTATAATCATGATACGTGTTTAAATCACCCAGAGGTATTTATTTCCTGTTTATCTATAGGAAGTTCTTAATTTTGGGAAAAATGCTTAGTGTTAGATGAGAATACCACTCTCATGTTTGTATGAGAGAGCAGGTGGTTAGCTTAGCTTAGCATAGAGGCTGGAAACAGGGAAACTGCTAGCCTGGTTCTGTTCAAAGGTTAAAATAAACCTGCTAACCAGCACCTCTACACATATCTCATCTTATTTGTTTAATCTTTACAGAATGAAGTATAAAAACAGCTCCATGTGGTTGGTCGTGACTACATGATAATCCTGGATTTGCAAAAACTGACGAAAACTCTTGCGAGGCTCGTTGCCAGATGACCTACTCTGACCTCGACCATCTCTAGACAACCAATGTGGTTTAGCTACGATAACTGTCTCCTGGCTCAAGGTTAAAGGTGCAATGTGTAAGATATGGCCAGAGTTTAATGCTGACGTCCTGTCACCGAAGTCTATGTGTTGTATTGCAGTAATATTGACTGAAATTAACTTGCTAACTGCCTAGCTGCGGCCCGTCCCGTCTTGTAACACCACTTGTATCTGGCGAGGTGATAGTGAGACCCTGCAGCGCCAGTCTGCCCTCAGTCCACAATGAGAGGACGAAGAAGTAGAGCTGCACGAGGGCTTGTCAATAATACACCCATGATCCCCATACGTTTTAAAAGTTTGTTTGGAATAAATCCAAAGTGACAGAAACGACTCTCACCGTCGCCTCATCCTCCCCGCCGCCGGGAGGCTGCTTCACCGCTTCAGAGTGGGCGGCAGCTCCGGAAGACGGACAGAGTTTCTGCTAGCTGTTAGTTAGCTTTCACTTACGAATCGTACTTCAAAAATGTCCCCCCCGGGGTTTGAATATCAGGGATGATTACTCCTTAATCATCAGCACAATATGTACATACGGACTATTCTGTTCATAGGTTTTGCTCTTCGCTCTGCAGTTATATAATTTGGAACCAACTTATATTTAACAACAACAGTCTTCTCAGATGTGGTTCCAAAGGATCATTTTTTTAATCTAATTAACTGGGTTCATGGTCTAATGGGGGAGATATCCTTTTTGGCAGGGTTGAGCTGGGGGTGGAGGTGAAGAGTCTTTGATGTGAAAAACACCCTTCACACAGTGTGTTCATATGTAGAATAATTCCTGAAATTCTGATTTGTCAAATAAATGCTGGATCCCCAACAGGTGTACAAAGCGAGTCCTCTCAGTGTTTACACCTGAGTGTCACAGCAGAGTAGACATGTTGGCCACTGTCTGTTTCACTGCCAGCTGCCACCTGCAGCACCAGCCTGGCACACACCGCTGTTTACGTCTGGGCTGCGGCCCTCAGCAGTGGCCAGCAGCAGCAAAACATGTTTTTCCCTCTAGGATCAGAAAACTGGGCAGACAACGTCTCCACAGTTAGACTGCAGGTTATTACTAAGTCAACCTGAGGATGTTATTATTTTTCTGAGGGTAAGGTGGAGCTGACTGTAGGTGTGTGGATTTCTACGCAGTGTGAGCAAGCTAGATTTGAAAAAGGATAACTTTCTTGTGTGATTAAAAGGGACAGCTCACCCCAAAAATCAGAAATACATGTTTTTCCTCTTACCTGTGGATCTAGATTGTTTTGGTGCGAGATGCAGAGTGTAGAGATGTGGGCCTTCTCTCCGTTATAATGGAACTAGATGGCACTCGTCCTGTGGTGCTCAAAGCACCAAAAAAAAACATTTGAAAAACTCTCTTTCCAGAAATCATGACCCAGTTACTCAAGATAATCTACAGACCTTGTTGTGAGCAGTTTCATGTAAGAACTACATTCTCACAGTCTTTATGCTAAGCTAAACTAACTGGCTGCTGGCTGCAGCTACATGTTCACCTTACAGACGTGAGAACGGCATGACTTTTCTTATTTAACTCTGAGCAAGAAAATGTATACATCTATCTCTTAGATTGTCAAATTAGTCCTTTAAATAAAACAACAACACAAGTTGTCAATTTTCATTCTCCTCTCGTGCCCTGTATGAAAGCATCTGTGGTCATTATATTGCTTCACTCATTTCTTCAAGATTTCCCTCCCATCTATGTATATGTTTTGGCAAATAATATTCAGTAATCTAAAGTGCCCATACATTGTAGTAGTAAAAGTGAAAACATGCAAAACAGAACATGTCGAGAAATCCAGCAGCTGCAAGGTTACACATCTGCATTGAGAACAGATGGGGGGGGCGGTAGGAGGTGGTGCGGGGAGGAGATGGTGTGGGCTGTGGGACAGCAAACAAGTGTACTCCAGGGCTGAGGGGTGACTAGTTAAGGGCCGACTCCCCCCCGGACCTCTCCTCCTCCTCCTCCTCCCTTTATTCCCCGTCTTGCCTGCTCCCATGTCACCCCTGGGCTCCCTGATGGATGCTGACAGTAACGGCTGTCCTCCGTCCCCTAACCCATCACCCCCAACCATCCACACCCCTCCTCCTGCACCATCTCCCTCCTCTATCCTTCACTCTCGTGCTCTTGCCCGTTCAGCACTGACCACGGTGACCTCGCTTTGGAAGTTGCCGTCCTGCGGCTCAGCTCGGGAAATTCTTGGGGGGCAAAATGTCTGAGCCTGGCTGTCAAAAGCACAACCGGGACGCAATCTGCCACCCATCCATGACTGCTACTCTCTGGCGGACAGTTGTGTTTCTCAGTGCTACAGGCAAATCACTGCATGTCTCTGAAAAGGCCAAAATGGAATTTTACTGCATGAATCAATACTTGTGTCGTTACTCGATTAAAAGGAAATGTAAGACAGTATTTTGGGATGAGTCACTTTTGACACCTGTGCTAAAGGAACAGTTACACAATGTATCACCAATAAAATGATCACTACAGGTCCATCACTTTTCTTATTCTAGGGTGTGGCATTGTCAATAAAACACACACAGACACACACACACACACACACGTACACACACGTACACACTCCTTCCAACTTCCTGTTGTGCAATTTCAAGAACTACCAATGTGAAGGCTGAACTCACTGAACTGGATGGAAGATGGCAGGTAATCAGCACAGAAGCCGACATGGAAACAAAAAACTGGGACAAACTCACACACACAGTCCCCGCTGACATAGGTCAGTAATGATGAAGAAAACTTTATGAAATAGCAGATGAGAGAGGAAAAAGTGGAGAATGTCATCTTTCGCTGGGCACATGTATTATTCATGCTGTCAGTGGAGACGGTGAAGTCACAGGAGTGTAAGTAATAGCGTGTGTCACATAAATCAACAGCAATGATGACCTCATTTTACCACATAACTCCCTCCGCCCACACACTCTTTAAGGAGCTCCAGATGCATGAGGGTTTACACACACACACCTTAGAAACATACAGTACGTGCTGTGTTTTCTTTGTTTATACTCACAATTAACAAGTAAAAAAATTATACAGATAAATGATGTTAATAGCAGGGCGTGGCGCCCATAGATATAAAACAACAGATGTGTAATGTTCTAATGACCTGACATTCCGGAATGGAACCATGCGGCAGCCATCTTCCCTGGGTCCAGTTTTAAACTTCTTATGGTGAAAGAGGTTTATGCTGCCTTTATAATCCACGTCATTTTCCTACCAATACTGTTTTGCATTCAAAGTAATGAGCGTAAGACAATTGATGCCTTTCTAAAATGAGCGAAGACAACAAAGATTCTTGAAAAAAGAGTTTGAATTTTATTTATTATGAACAAATCATGCTTTCAATCATGAAGATACTTTCATAATTGTGTATTTGAATTGCAGACAGTGGTTTTACTTTTTCAATTTGACTTAAAATTAATATGTAAGAACAGTTTTTGGTGTTTTGCTTATATGCTACATAAAGCAATATATTTTATGTAAATAGATTCGGTATTATGCCTATAAGCAGGCAAGTAAAAACACACCTACTGTAATATATTAATACATTATTAATGTCTTAAATTGAGTCCGGTCAACCGGTAAAAACTTCTACTTGTCATTATGTTTTACTTACTAACATATCATCAGATATTACTTTATTAAATTGCTTATTGATGCGTAATTGGCATTTTACCGTTGTAGCTGCTTGAGATAGTTTTAATGACTTTATAGTTGGATATTTTTAATCCAGTGGTTCCCAGCTCACCAGATAAATCTGAGAGGTCATGAGATGATTATGTAGTAGGAAAGAAGAAAAAACTAAGTTCTGCTCAACAAATCTGTATTCATTTATTTAGACTTCTCCCTGAGGCTTTATTTTGAAAATAATTATCATTTTAATTAACTCTTTGAGCCTGAAAAGTGACATGCATGGGGCCCCAAAGAGGTAAATGTAGATGTACTCGGTTACTTTCCACCACTATACGCATTCACGTACACACACTGTTTTCAGATGTTGTTGTCTGAGCGCTGGTGCAGGTGTTGTACCTGGCAGAGAAGCCAAGCACCCGTCCAACTACCACAACACCTGGCTGGAACCGCAGACATCCCACGGTAATAAACTTTTTTCACACACACTCACAGACATGAGTGTACATGGCAACACACGCTCACACACCACCACACACTCAGACGTAGCCACCGATCAGAAGATAACTGCGGCAAAACAGACACACACACACACACACACACACACACACAGACACACACACACACACACAGACACACACACACACACACACACACACACAGACACACACACACACACACAGACACACACACAGACACACACACACACAGACACACACACACAGACACACACACACAGACACACACACACACAGACACACACACACACAGACACACACACACACACACAGACACACGCACACACAGACAGACAGACAGACAGTGAGGCAGCGAGATGCTCTCACTATGCAAGTATGAAAACCTACAGAATGTTCCCTCCTTCCCAAGAAAAAAAACCCAACCTGAAGTCGTGAGCTTCATTTTCCCATGGCCTCACAGCCACAAACAAACAAATCTAATCATATAATAAAATACAGACGTGTCTGGTTTGCCCTGTGGTGAAGGCCTTAAAATACACTCAGCAGCTATTAAACATGTTTCCAGCTGCGCAAAGCAACATGTCTTATGATCACAAATATTTCTTCACTGATTTAAACAAAAAAAACAAAAACTTTTCCAAATCTCTGCATTTTTCAGAGAGACAGAGGGACAGGTTCTCTCTCGAATCCTTGCCTCGGGCCAGCCTGGATCCAGGACGGGATGTCAATAATTTCCCAAGCCTTTATTTTTCCGCCTCCGTTCGTGGCAGTTCTTGTCTTGTCTTGCTGCCTGTTGTTTTGCAGCTCAGGAGCCTTGAGAGGTGATCTCATCTGCGCCTCGCTCCTCAACCCCCGCTCCCAAAACAACATTGTATTTATCTGACCAAAATAGCCACCTCAGGCTGGAAAAACCCAAGTCAAGACAAACAGAAATAGGCCAAGAGTTTCCAAGGAAGCCAGTCTGGGCCGGAGGTGATGCTTTTGACTGACAACAGCCACGGGGCAACAGAACAAGACTCTGCATTTACTTGTGTAAGGTGATGGTTAGAGGCAGATATAATAAAAGCTCTTATTATTCTTGAGCTACTGAGAAACAATAGATGTACAGGGGGTGGACACATTAACAACATCACCTGTACAGTAAAACAGAAGTGAGACAAACAGAACAATTTGAGCTTAAGAAAAGAAGAAAAGTTTCTTATTGACACTCATTATACAGATGTTTCTTTTTTATTGTGATGCTTACTGGCAAGGTTCGATGATTTGCATTGGCCAGTAATCTAAACTCAAAATTATTATTATCAGTATTTCTGATATTATGTTAATGATCACAGAGGAAGTGGGTGAAGTGCAGTCATTTGTATTCATTAAGCCCAAATTCAAAATTTTGAGTAAGCTTTACAATTTGTACAACATACTGCACCCTCCATCTTTAGGCCTTTGATTCAGTTCACGTAGGTGTTCACTCCGAAGACAAAAACTTGAGTGAAAGTCTATTTGGGTAAATATTTGTTTTTTCACTTTAATATGTAAGTCAGTTTTTAATTTTAATAACATTTTATTATGAGGCCGTTGTAATAGATTTCACCCGTAGTTGGATTATCGTTCTATAATTACTGATCATATGTGACACCTTCAACGAATGTTTTTGGAACAGAATCTTTCAAGGCAAAACTAAACTTCACATACATAGCCTATAATTCATCACGTATATCTGAAGAGGCTATGAACACCAATTGCTTCTCAATTTTCAAAGAGAAAAAAATAAAAATATAGTAGAACATTTATCCATATTTGTGATTCATTCGGGGCTTTAAGAGGCAGATACTTGTGAAAGGGTTAATAGGAAAACCTCAAGTTTATCATTGATTGTGCTGTGGTTTAAAACCTGTGCCTCCCTTATTCACAGTATTTACAATAGTGTGACAAGTCTTGTTGCCACTGTGAGATTGTCAGGCAACCAGCGAACCTTCAGGAAGTCACTGCAAGAAATAGTCCGAAACAAAAACACCCCTCGTAAAAACAGAAAATGTTTGTTTTACACTTCAGTTTTTGATCAAGATCAAGCTTTACAACTGCTGGTAGACAGTTTGTATTACCTTTGGAAAGAACAAATTATTTATGATAAGCTATGCTAACTGGCTGTAGCTTTATATTTAACGATAGACACGAGAGTGATTATCTGCAAGAAAGCAAAAAAATAAAAATAAAATCTCAAGCTAATAATAAATGACCTGATCAGCTACAATATTAGTTGTCTATCGGTGTTGGTTAAACTAGTGTTTTGGACACAGTAGACCCAGAGAAGCCACACTTTGGCTGACTTTGGAGTGGCTTCGCTAACCCTAGACACAAATAATGAGATAATGTGGGCTATCTGCCCTCAAGTATAGACTTGAGACACACAAGAACAAACAGACACACCACAACATTCACACAGACATACAAACATTATGCCACGGTCTGACCCTCCTCTACTCTGCAAAAGGGGGAGGAGAGGTAGAAGGAAAAAAACCTGTAGAATCAAAAACACATTCCACTTCCCGTAAAGCCGGGAGAAGGAGGCGTGAGTCACTGGAGCAGTTTGAAACGGGCCCTTTTTAGTTTCAGACACGATGTCTTTAAACGTCTACACGGCGAGCTTTTAACCACCATGGGTCCTCCTCAATGGTGTTGATGGTGCCGCTGTCCTTTCTTCACACACAGACACACACACACCCCCCTTTGCTATTTGTTCAGTCTCTACTTAAACAACTCATTCACTGACTCGTCTGAAAGTGATCGTCACTCTCATTACTCAGTTCAACTGCAGGTCATACTGCGTGTTCTGGAAAAGTCCTTTTGCCAAATGTCTTAATGATAAGAACACATAAACATTTAACACACATATACAACCACAACATGACACACATAATCACACATAAATTACACTCCCATTAAGAAAGCCACACATTTATCACAGTTTGTAATGGACCTTTATCCCCCCCTTCTCCTTCTCCCTTTCTTACCATCTTTCCACCTCCTCTAGTCAGTCCAGACAGGGGGCCCCCCCCCCCCAAAAAAAAAGAAGACTGAAAACCTGAAATGCTGCTGGTTTTCCATTTGATTCACAGGCAGCATCCTGAGTCACGGCCATCGGGTCCCACTCCAATCACAAACACGCTGACAGCTTAATTGACTCCGCGGAGGAAGAGTCCATGGTATCTGTTCTCTATCAACTCCCCTGCTGGCGGGGCTGACTCACTCACTGAAGTTCAGGTGGACCAGCTATCATTCAAATCTGTTCACACTCAACAGGCGGCCTGATTAACGGCACATGATCTACACCAGCTGGCTCAGGGCTTGCTGTTCTTGCTGTTGTTGTTGTTGTTGTTGTTGTTGTTGTTGTTAAGTCATCTTCTTGTTCTTTATTTTCTTATCTCATCCTATCTTAAGGTGTCTAAACCTAACAGTCAAATGAAAATTATACATTTTGTAGAAATTAACTCTATTATTTCCTTGAAGAATAAGGCCGAGGCTATATTTTCTGTCTACAAATCCAAAAGTCAATTTGTTCCTACTGAAGACATCTGTAAAACTATACATTTTTCTTTTCATGAAAGGCTCTCAAATATCATTATGCATACGCATTTTTAAATGTATTTGGTAACAATGGAGATCTATGGCAGAATCAATAAATTGTTGGTTTTAGTATTTACATGGGATTTGTTGACAGTAGGAAAAATATTCAACATACAACATAAACTATATTTATAATATATTAAAGAACATTATCAGACTTTTCCTTTGAGAGTATGGATATTAGAGAGTATTGAGATAAACTGTAATCAGTTGGTAGAACGAATACAAAACAAAATAAAAACAAAACATATTTTTAAGACATGGGTGACTCAAAATGAATTAAAAAAATATCCAGTCTTGGACGCAGTCACGAACCTGAGTCATCAGAGGAGGGTGTTCAGGTCTGGCCAGCTCCACGGGACAAATAAACGCACACATACACACACACCGACACACAAATGTATGGATGTTACCATGCATGGACATGCATACAGACATATACACGCTCTCTTCACTCTCTAACACACAACAGACACATACACACACACACACACGCACGCACGCACGCACGCACACACATGCTCACACACACACTCGCAAGCACGTACGCACGCACGCACGCACACACACACACACACACACACACACACACACAGACACACGCACACACACACACACACACACACACACACACACACACACACACACACTCACATAAACCCTTCTTCGTTGCCCTGGCTGTGCACCCAGGGGGACAGCAGTGACTCAGAACGAGTCATGCACACACACACATCACAATCTCTCACATACACGCAAACACTTGCCGAAATGCCAAACTGCTGCAAACTTTATTAGTTGCAGCCCTCTGAGCTCCTGTAGATGTGAGTTGATCACGGTGAGCTGGTTTATTTAGGGTGAGGGTTAAATAAAATGGACACAGTTTTCTGTGTTCAAACTGAAAGCTGGGAGATCTGATGACATGCGGCCTTGTGATCTGTTATCACGTGTGGTCAGATGTCACTCTATAATTGTTTCATATCTTTATATGACACATAAGGATCAGGAGCCGTAAAAGTGGTAATGGGAAGAAAAATAAATTGAAGCTAAAGTTTATATTTATCCGTACTGAAGGGTACCAGTGCTAAATCTTCCTTTGATGCTGGATTAGGGATTAGTATTAAAATCTATTGTTGTCATGTCAAAATGAATCTATATTAGGAGATGCTGCCGAAAACACGCCAAAACTGTTGGACAAGATTTTCAAGCAATTGCCATCTTGAGTCATTTGGGGATAATCATAAGGTCATCAATAATGAGATCCATGTCACGTGTTCAGTAAACAGTCAGATATGAAAATAAGATTCAAGTTTGCCACCAGAGCAAGTTTGTTGCATAAATGTAGGTTGTAGATGCCTTGAGGGGATGAAGAAGAAGGGATTTTGGCTGAGTTTTTCATCCACCCCCCCATCCTCATGTAGAACCATTAATCAGAGACAACATGAAGTCATCACTCCCTCATGGGATTTTACTGCCTGTAAAAATAAACCTTGCATGGCTCATAAGCGGAGTTGCTGATATCACAAACTAAGAACCTTTGGCAACCTGTGTTGCATTCTACTTTTCTGGGTAAAATATTGTTTTCCAAAAAAATAACTATTTTAATTCAATCAGAGATTGGCCGGATTGATTGGTTATGTTTTTGCTGTAGTTTTCGTGAGGTTTGAAGCTAATGAAATGGGATGATTGGAAATAACAGGAATCAATCAGTGGGTTCGGGGAAATGTCTGATCTCGGGGGAGCTTCATATTTTCCATGAAGAGGGAGGAATGAACCACAAGTCCCTGAATGCATGCTCAGGCAGGAGAGGAGGACAGAGGAGAGGAAAGAAAAGGAGAAGAGAAAGGTGGAGGAGAGAGGAGAAGAACTGAGGGAAAGGGAGAGGAGTAAAAGGAAAGAAAAGAGAGGAAAAGATGAGAGGACAGATGGATGTATGTTGTAACACAGAATGGGGAGGTGAAAGAGGGCGGTTAGCTGGCATGGTGTTTGTGAGCAAATGTATGCGTCACTGAAGCTATTCCAAGATGCACAAATGCACAAATGCACTTTCTCTCTCTCTCTCTCACACACACACACACACACAGACACACACACGCGCACACACACACACAGACACACACACACACACACATACGCACACACATACACGCACACATACACAGACACACACACACACGCACACACACATTTTGATAAGCTTTGGCTGTTTCCTTGACAACAGTATAGTATTTTCGGGGATCAGAGGTGGCAGTTTTGTGTACGTGTGTGTGTGCTTGATCTGTGTGTGTGTGTGTGTGTTTGACACCGCTGTTTAAAAGCTTGTTAGTTAACAGGGACAAGGCCAAAATTGCAAAACAAGGTCATTTATTCTGGTGAATTCAACAGTTTGCGTCACTGATGGAGGGACTAGTTTTTTTTCACACAATCAAAAATAAGTCATCACATTTTATGAAGTTCCTTAAAACAAAGAGACAATGGTGTGAGTGAAGGCTCAGCAGATGTATCAAATGTCCTCTCACGTCAGGAGAGGTTTGAATTTGTTTTGCAACACAGTCTCATCATATTGTCAAATCTATTCTCGGTTCATCTAATTGCTTAGAAATTCATTGACGTCATTTAGCGACAGCGACAACGGACTAACGACAAATCTGGAAGGTTTTGAAAATACGAGGTGCACTTCCTTCACTGCCTATGATCTGCTGATAAGAAGAAACTTCACACTTATCTGCAATTTCCAAATCGCTAATGACCCTTTCACTGTGGCAATTTAATAATTGCCAACAGGAAGCTGTTATCCCCGAAAATATACAGGATGTTCTAATTTATTGTATTTAATTAAGGGCTGTACTCAAAGGATGCTTCTGAGACGTATACTCTAGATCTTCAAATGTAGATCAAATGTTGACACACATATTCAAACACACACTCCCAAAGTCTCAGATACACTCACACACACACACACACACACATGCACACACAAATACACAATAGCCACCACCTACCACTTCACTACAGGAAATCAAGCATTTCCTGCTGCATTTGACACAGGACGTGAGGTTAGTAACTTGTCGTGCTTCAGTGTATTATGAATGAGAGCCACTCTCACTGTGGACCACACTCTCACTCACAGCACTTTTGAAGTTCTATAATCAGTGGTAATCATATTTATATGAGATGCTCTGCTCCCACTCATCTGATGAATAAAGATCTGGGTTTATAAAAAGGCCACGATGGCACGAATACGTACTGATATAAAAAAGAGCAATGGTGAATTAAAAAACAGGATGCCTTCTGAGAGAACTGATTTTCTATTTCAAAAATTGGTACAAAAGTGCAATATTTATCAGTCAGATTTAAAATCAGACCTTATTTAGAGGTCTGATTTAACTTCAAATGGCTTCATATATGTGTGTGTGCGTGTGACGAGAGAAAGTACAGTATAAGTCACTTTGGACAAAAGCTCCAAAAGCTGGAATTGGCATTAGCTTCTACTATAAAACAATAAGAGCTCTACTCTATCAAACTCTTTCATGTCCGACGTTTCGTCTGTTAAAGACGAGAGAATAAAAGTTGGAGTTATCTTTACCTTTGGAGGCGGGGTCTGTGCTTGACGTACAGGTGCTGATGGACTCCAGCACAACCATCCATGTCATTACACTGATTATAATGTGTCAATCACACATGTGCTCATGTCGTGTTCTTATATTTGAAATAGAGACGCATAGAAATCAATTTCAGAAAACTTCTCTTCATATTAACTGTATTTATTCCATGATGATATGGTAGCATTACAAAAGTACTCAGCTGAGGACCCATGTCACTGTCCACAGACCACATTTAAGTAGTTCCTCTGTCTCACAGATCTCTTGTTTACAACATATTTTATACCCGCCGCCTTTCAGGTATAGTCTTCTCCCATTGGTTGGCTGGGGCCAGGTCCTATTGGCCCCTTATTGGCACTCAGCGCTTCTCTGCTCCAATCAGATCTTCTGTCACCTTTTCAGGAAGTAGTGTACTCTTCCACTTCACAGTTTACAAATATTGCTTCTTATTTCACAGTAGATTGGCCACTAGTAGTTACTTAATTCAATAACATCTTACATATCACATCTTAATAAGGAACAATAAGGCACATTGTAACAGTTTACATATTGATTATTCTCACACTCATTATGGCCTCGTTGTTTTTAACTCTCATGGGATTAGTCAGTGTGGCTGAATTGATTGAATTAAGCCTTAAACATGATGTCCTTTTCTTAGCTTTTCTAAAAACACAAAACACTGAGTCTGAGTTGTTAGGAATGGGTTCAAACTGTGTGTTGGAACGTGAAGCCAAGGCGCAAGTGTCTTAAACCTGCATTCTTTCAAATATCCAGCAGGTTGCAAAAAAAAGTGTGGTTGTCTATGAGTCTTCTCACTTGATTTATTACCTCAGTAAGTACCTCAGTTATTACCCTAGTAAGTGTATGGTCTCAATTGGTCCCATTTAGAGTAAAATAAACGATAAAGCAGGATATGCCTTAGAGCCGGACTACCTTGAGATTGAGAAGTCTCTACCACAGAGACATTTTATTACAGAATAATAGTGTGGAGTGTGTATGTGTATATGCGTGTGTGTGCTTGTGTGTGTGTGTGTGTGTGTGTGTGTGTGTGTGTGTGTGTGTGTGT